>PVIA01014606.1:0-26313 GCA_004024845.1 Tonatia bakeri
GTGAGGCGACCAGGTGGGGGGTCTGGGGGGGCAGAGGAGGCAGTTTGCCCGAAGGGGGCTAAGGGGAACCATTTCTGGAGGATGCAGAATGCGGGGTGCAATTCCGGGCGTCCATTAAGTCCCCACCCGGAATCGGCAGACGTCGGGGGCGCAGCCGAAAGCGCAGAGGGGAGCGGAGACCCTCCGCCCGCACTGGTGGGCGGGTCGGGGGATGTACGGGACACCTCTGCCCGGCGCTGGAGGCGTGGGTCGCGGCTTCCTGGGGAAGTCCCCGCCCTCGGCGGGGATGCGCCTCCCTGGGTGCCCCCTCCCTGCCCCCCGTGGCGGTCTCCGTCCACGTTCTTCTCGGGATCCGGGAATTGCTGGCCGCCCCGACGGAAATCCTGCCTTTGACCGCGATTGCGGGGAGGGGCTGTCTCCATGGCAACAAGAGGGCGGAGGAGTGGAGCCCAGCTTTGCTTGGCTGCTGCAGCGCGTTGCCCTTGTGAAAGCCCACTTTGGTCCCTGCTTCCCTCCCAATTTTGGGTCCTCAGTTGGAGAAGGGCCACGGGACAGAGGGGTAAAGTGATGATGATCCGTGTTCAGGGATCCTGGGGTAGGCGGATCTGCAGTTTCTGGGACTTGACCAGACTAGGCTCTTGATTGCCGTGTGACTGTCCCCTGGTTTGGGGGCTCATTTTCCTCATATGAATTATGGGGGAAAATCATCTCCGCCCCTATCGAGCCCCCACCTCCCATCACATCCCTGATCA
The DNA here is from genome assembly GCA_004024845.1 of Tonatia bakeri. Taxonomy (NCBI): domain Eukaryota; kingdom Metazoa; phylum Chordata; class Mammalia; order Chiroptera; family Phyllostomidae; genus Tonatia; species Tonatia bakeri. Next base: position 753 of record PVIA01014606.1, read on the forward strand.
GGAGAATCAGGTGCTGGAAGCAGTTTTTGCTAAGTGTGCTGGAGAGGTTAGGAGTTATTTATCACTGATCTGGAGAGCCTACCCTTCACCTTCTCAAAAGCATGTAGGAGCTCCAGAAAGCCTGACAGGGCCTCCAGGGACTAGCACACAGTTGACGTCTAATCAACAAATAAATGTTTGTGATCTGTTGAGGGTCTATAACTGGGAAAGTCAACAAGTTTGAGATCTGTCTTCAACTCCCCTGGTGCCGCACCCAGCATCTGGAGTCCTGAGGCCGCCTTCCATCTGCGGTGGTTGTGGAAAAGCAGGGCTCTGTTCCCAGTTCACGGATGGGAAGATGGAGATTTGGGAGTCAATGAGTGACAGGGCCAGTGGTAGGATCCCAGAGCGTCTTGTCCCTGACTCGGTGAAGAAAGCAGCCAGAGCTGAGGCCTGAATTGCCCCGTCATCCCCACCAAATCCTGGGAGCCCTCTTGAATGGGTGGAAGGGGAGTGGTGGAAGGCCCGGGCTCCGTGGGCTTCATGGCTGGCTCCTGATCCCAGTGGCTATGGGGGTGTGAGAGTATTTGTGACCAGGGTTTGGGCTCTGAGTTTGGGCGTCAGCATGTAAGCATATGTGAGTGTATTTGGGTGTTCTCTGCAGCTCACTGGGGCTGCTGTGGAAAGGAAGTGGCCAGACCTTGAGAGGCTGGGTAGGGGGGCCCCAGAGCTGGGGAAGTGGGAGCCAGGGCCCTGCTGGCTGGCCTAAGGTGGGACCTGGAGAGGAGGCTTCCTGTCTGGCCACACGTTGAACGTTGAACGTAAACTCCTACTCCTTCAGCTCCACCTCACTCCCGGACCACCCCTGCTTCACACATCCCAAGAATCTGGAGTTCCTAAAGACCCCTGCTTGAGAGGCTGGTGGGTGTGTTTCTAGCAACAAGCGAAAAACCTCTTTTGCCCACAAGATGTGAAGAAAATTCAGCTGACACCCTCAGGACCATAAAGCTAGTGTGACTTTAGAGGTCCCCTCTAAAGAGGAGGGCCCCTTCCTCCTCCCCTGCTCCCACCCTTACCCCACCCTCCCCCCCACACCAGGGTAGTAGCCCCAGATTAAGGTATATCTTCTATGCCCCTGGGTGTTCAGGGGTGGAGGACGGTATGGCCTCAAGGAAAGCTGGTGTGAGGTGGTTGACGATGCAATGAAAGGTGCAGGCCTCCGTGAAGGAGGTCAGGGCTCGCTGTGGGCAGTGGAGCTCGGCGAGGGGTGGAAGGTCTCCGTGAGGGATGAAAGCCTTCAGTGGGGGGGGGGGGTCAGGTCCTGGTGACTGTGACAGTGGGGTGACGTGGCACTGAGACTTGACCCCTGCTCCTCCAGCCCTAGAGCTCCCATGGACAGTCCAGAGCCTTGAGAAGAAGCCAGAACTCTTGCAGGATGGTGGTTTCCTGCGGCTGCCCCAGACCCCAGTTCCCTGTTGGTGAAATCCCCTAGGCAGCTGGGCCACTTCAGCCCTCCCACATCACCCTGGGAACTTCTCTTTCTTCTCAGCCCTGCTGTTCCTCTTCCCTCAGCTTTAGAGGTGCTTTCAGAGGCCTGACAGCATTTAACGCTCAGAAGCAACCTCCTGAGGTAGCTATTTCTATTCCTATATTTTAGGCAGAGAAACTACAGCTCAGAAAGGTAAACTCACTTGCCCAATGTCTCAAGCTAGGTGGCAGGCCAGATAGAACTTCCTCCTAAACCTGTCTCCAGATCCTACATACACTTGGCAGGGGTTAGCGGGGAACAGGATATCCTGGGTCTACATCCAGGCTTTGGGAAGTATGGCCTCAAGAAAGAACGTGTGGGCTTAGGGCTCCTGTGTCCAGGAGTAGGGGTGGGAGGGAGTCAGGCTCCCTGCTGGGTGGCCAGCTGCCATACGATATGGCAGGGGATGATGTGTTCAGTTGCCCAGGAGCTGGGTAGGAAATATGACGTTCCCCTGTTCAGTCTTTGGAGAACACAGCCACGGTGCCAGGAACAGCACTCTGGACCTGAATTAACAGTCTCTGGCTATTTGACCTCGAGCAAGTTATTTCCACCCTACACACAACGTGGGGCGAGCTGATTCATGGTCCCTGGGGGGCCATTCTAGCTACGACACTTGTGGTTCTCAGGTTCACTTAGCCACTGCACACTGGGCAAGAGCCACATCTCCGTAAGCCTTCCCCAAAGCTGCACAGAAGGTACAGTTGCAAACATTGAGGTTCAGAGGGCTTGTGTCATTCATCCAAGGTTCCAGTTGGGTAGAGCCACAGAGAGGAAATGTCGAAGGCCAGAGCACCATGGTCCAGGGTTGACCTCAGCTCTGACATCCACAGCCTGACTTTAAAAAATATTTTATTTAATTTTAGAGACAGAGAGGGGAGAGGGAAAAGAGAGGGAGAGAAACAGCAACGAGTTGCCTCTCACACACGCCCCAACCAGTGACTGGGCCCCACAACCCAGACTTGTGCCCTGACTGGGAATTGAACTGGTGACCTTTGCTTTGTGGGATAATGCTCAAGAAACTGAGCCACAGCACTGGTTAGGGTTACAACCTGATTTTGACCCAGATGAGCCTCTAGTAGCTGACTCCTGTCAACCAGGTGTTCAAGAAGCATATTCATGATCAGAGTCAAGTCCCTACCTGTACAATACGGGTGATACTAAAACCCACTTACTTCATAGGGCTGCTAAGTGAGATCATGCAAGGGAATTGCTTGCATCAATACCAGGCACAGAATAGGTATTCAGTAAATTAGCATTTTTAAACTAATACTTATTGCCTCCCAGATTTCTAAGAAGTCAAATTACTTTACAAAGCTCCCTCCCTCTCTCTTTAAAGATTTTATTTATTTATTTATTTATTTATTTATTTATTTATTTATTTATTTATTTATTTTAGAGAGGAGAAGGGAGGGAGAAAGAGAGGGAGAGAAACATCAATGCATGGTTGCCTCTCACAGGTCCCTCACCAGGGACCTGACCCGCAACCCAGGCATGTGCCCTGACTGGGGATCGAACCCGTGATCCTTTGGTTTGCAGGCCGGCACTCAATCCACTGAGCCACAACAGCCAGGGCCTCTTTTCTTTTTCTTTTTTAGTTCTCTTCCTGACTCTCATCATTTCTCTTTTCCTGTTTCTGTCTCTCATCATTTCTCTTTTCCTGTTTCTGTCTCTACTTCTCATCTCTCTCTCTCTCTCTCTCCCCCTCTCTCTCTCTCTCTCTCTCTCTCTCTCTCTCTCTCGCAGTGAAGTGCTGGAGCCAGCTAGTGCTGGCTCTGGGGAGCTGATTCTGCAAATCTCTTTCCAGCCCTGTGTTCAGGAAGTCACTTTGGTAGCCTGAAATCAGCCATGGTGGGAATATTTACACCATGGAAATCAGAAAATGTGACAAATCAGGGCCTGTTTTCCTTTTAAGAGTCAGCATACCAGCATATCACACTGGGTTTCTCTTTGTCTCTCTGCACTTAGGTCTCCCTGTATCTCTCCATCTCTGTCTCTGCCTTGGGCCATGTGGATGCCATACCCTGTGCCCCACACTCTCACGCCACATCCCCAACCCCCTCAGTGTACTGGCGTTCAGAGGGCCAGGCCCAGCCCCGGACTCCGGTCCCCATTAGGTCACGAGTGCGAAGCCCTGAGAGCTGACCCTGCTGCCCGCTGCCCGCTGCCCGTAGTATCAGATCTCGCCCTCAGCCCACAGAGCCTTCCGCCTCCTTCTCCGTAACTGACAGTTTTCTGAGCCCCACCCCATTCCAGGCATGCAGAACCTGGGGCTCCTCTTAGGCTGATTTAAAAACATCGGGGAAATGTGTACTTTAGTGGCAACATTGTGTCTATGTGGGGACCCAAAGGTTGTATAAATTTGTGTCTTTTGTAGAAGGGAGCTCCGTGTGGGTCTGCCATCTGGGAGGGTGGTGTGTCCCTGTGGTGGCTCCGTGCATCTGTGCCTGTTTGTAGGAAGGGCTGTAATTATCCGTGTCTGTGACCAGACAAGGGAAAGAAGTGGCTCTCCTCCTGAAGCCAAACGCTAGGGTATATCAACTGTGTAACCTTGGGCAAGTTTCTAAACCTCTCTGTGCCTCAGTTGCCTTATTGATAATAAAATACTTACCTCATAGGGTTGTTACGAGAATGAAATGAGATCATATATGTCAAATGTTGAATGCAGTGGCTGGCACATAGTAATGCTATAGATTCTGAATACTCTGTTCTTGGGGAGAGGCCGTGTGTGTGTGTAGGTGGGTGAGGGCTGGAGGTGAGTGTATGCGGGGGTGTGGGTATCCTTGAAGATGTGTCTGGGAATCTGTTGTGTGTGTGTGTGTGTGTGTGTGAGAGAGAGAGAGAGAGAGAGAGAGAGACTCTATACAGAGGAACTCACAGGCTTTGCATGAGGTGCTGTGTGTAGCTAAGGTAATGTGTGTGTCCAAGAATGTGTCAGCTGTGTGTTCCTGGGTGTAGGCCCTGTGTGCCATTTGAGATACACATGTGTCTTCATGTGAGAAGTCCCCCATCCTCATCCTGTAACCCTTATTTTCATATTACCCTCATCTGTCCCCTCAGTGCCTGAAACCCCTGGATACCACCCCCGCCTCCATTCTCTCTCTGCTCCCAGCCCTGCAACCTCCTGGAGCCTTTCAAACACAGTAGTTTTGCCCTCGGGGAGGGGTCGTGAGGTGAAGATCTCTGCAACGCCTTGGTGAACAGGGGCTTTTTTAGGTTTCTAACCACAGCCCGCCTCACAGTTCACCACATGGGTGTCAGCCCCCGCTTACACAGGAGAACAGTTATAGTGCAGGGTGAGAGGGGCTGGTAGGACTAAGGTGAATGTCAGGGAACTGATGTGACAGAGTCATCAGCTAGGCAGCTGGACCTGGTGGTAAACCTGGTGGATCCAGGAAGGCTTCCTGGAAGAGGAAGAGGTGAGTGGTGCTTGGTAGGAGAGGCAGGACCCAGAGAGACAAGAGGAGGAAGTTATCTATAAAGGAAACTGGACTTGGGGTTAAGAAAGGCTAGGCAGCCCCGGCTGGTGTGACTCAGTGGATCGAGCACCAGCCCTCAAAACAAAATGTAGACAGTTCGATTCCTGGTCAGGGCACATGCCTGGGTTGCAAGCCAGGTCTCCAGCTGGGGGTGCGCAAGAGGCAACCTATCTACCTATCTCTTGAGCATCGATGTTTCTCTCCCTCTCTCTCTCCCTTCCCCTCTCTCTAAAAAGTAAATAAATAAAACCTTAAAAAAATAGAAAGAAAGGAAAGGCAGGGGCCCCAAGGCTCCTCTGGGGAAATCAGTGTTCTCTGGGCTGACCCCTCCTTGCAACTCTCCATGCCTCTCACATCTTAGGAAACTGAGCTCTCCCCGGCAGTTCCTCTCTGAGTGTTGCAATGGGAGAGTTTCTGGTGGGGCGTGGGGAGCCCTTGCTCAATGACCTGTCGGCCTGTTGCTCAGGGGACACTGTTACCGGGAAAGGCTAGGCACATTGGTGGGCTCTCCAGGGGATCCCGGTTGCCCTGGTTCCTGACCTGGGCCTTTCCCTGATGTGGGGATAGGAGCAAGCTCTGGAGGTAGGTGTCTACCCTTACTTTGCCACCAGATGGACGACTGGGGTTTACTCAGCCCAGACTGGGAGCAGAGGCTGCTTCCAAAGGCAGAAAACTGTGTTTTTAGGAGACAGTGACTAGCAGCCCCCCCAAGAATTTGTAGAGCATGGCATGGTAGAAATCCAGTTAGAGAAATGGATCTAACACTAAACTATGAGTGTCCAAGTCTGTTTTCTGAGAGGCATCCCATGTGTGTGCATGCACACGTGTGTGCACATGCTACTGCACTTCAGAGCTTGGGCTTGTGTGTGAGTTTGTGTTGGTGTGGGGTGGTGGTGTTGAGCACACTCACAGGAATGTATGCTGTGAAGGTTGGCGTGTGACTGTTGCTGCTGTGTGTATTACTGTCTGTGGCGATGTGTTGGTGCGTCGGGCTGATGTGACAGAGTCAGTGTGGGCGTGTGTTCCGTGTGAGGGTGAGTGTGTCAGTATGCTGGGGACGGTGGGAAGGAAGATGAAGGCAGAAGTCACGCTGGGACAAAGCCCAGGCCTTCTGGCTTCCTGAAGAGGGCAGGAGCTAGCAGCTGGCTTGCAGGAACATTGGCAGAACCTGCATCTTCCGTGTCCTTCTGTCTCGATCTCAGGTCTCCGGCCCCTCCCAGTGATCATGCCGCAGCCCCACTGACCCAGGAGCAGGGGCCTGAGGGGTGAGTGAGGAGAGTGGGGTCTGAGGGCTTCACATACAGAGGAACCCTTCCCCAAGAGTCATAAGCTTTGAGGGTTGGGAACTTGGGTTGGGGTGGCCTTCCTGGGTCCCGCAACTCCTCACAGACCCCTCCTTCTACAAGGGCCCTGTTGCTAGGTAACAGATGGGGGAGCCAGAATGAGGCAGCTTGAGAGGCCAGAGGCTGGACCCATGACAGGAAATGGCCTTGATCCCCCTCTTCAGGGAATCTCCAGGTGCAGGCACACAGCCCTCACACACACTGACTCACAACCACACATCCATGCACATGCATACATGGAGAGACACACACACACAGACATTCACACACTTCCACAGAGCGCACACACAGACAAGCACATGATGACACAGACACACAGGCACCTCCTCACACCGACCTGCATGCACAGGAATACACACAGAGGCACACACATATGCACTTGCACAGAAACACATATACACATACACGTAAGAAACAGGCACACACAGAGCCATCACATACATGGATATGTACATGCCTTACATACATGGGCACTGAGACATTCACAAAAGACTGCACGTAGGCACACAGAGACTCTTACCCACAAACAAACTCACAAATACTTAGAGACACACAAAAAACACAAACAAACACTGCGAAGGAGTCCCATAAATACAACATATTGAGGGAATAGGAGGCAAAAATATAGAAATAAGGCCAGCAACATTTGAATGCAGAAAACCAGCCCGACTGAGGATATGCATGCCCTCTCCAAACACACTAAGGCAGCTGGTAGGTAGATCCAATGGTAGCCCAGCCCCACCTCATCCCTCACTAGGGAGGCCCCCCTCCTCCAGACCTGAGAGGATAAGCTTCGTGCTTGTGTCAGAGTCATCAGCTAGGCAGCTGGACCTGGTGGTCCGTGGGTGTGCATGTGCGCACACAGACGCATGTGTATGTGCCTGGGTAGCGTATCTGGCAGGGGCCCCGGAGTGAGGCATGCCTTCATTCTTTAGCAGGACACCTGGAATGGGCTGTGTGTTCTGCAAGAAGTCGGAGCCGGGGCCCAAGGAGGATGCTGGCCTGGAAGGGGACTTCAGGAGCTACGGGGCCGCGGACCGCTATGGCCCTGACCCTACTCAGACCCGGCCTGCATCCTCCTTTGCCCAGATCCCCAACTACAACAACTTCTGCGCTCAGCCCACCAGCCCTGCCTTCCTCGATGGGGGCACCGTCAGGGGCATCTCGGGTGAGTCCAGTAGACTGGAGGCAGGCACTCCCTGGGTCCTGGGAGAAGGGAGGATAAGGACTTGTCCTTAGGAGCCTCCAGTGTGGCAGGGGAGACACAGCCCTGCTTCTGGCATGCGCTCTGGGGACATACACAGAGCCCTACCTCAGAAACCCCAGTCTGAGGGGAAGACATAGCTCTGTCCCATTCTGAGAGAGGGACCTGATGACATGCAATTGGGAATTCTTGGTGGGGAAGAAGAGGAGTTGGTGACCTGGAGACTCCCCAGGCTGGGAGGGATGGGCTTGAAGGTGTGTGTCCTGAATCGAAGGGGGCCAAGCTGTGAAGCCCAAATTGGAAATCCATGGGACTCCAGAGGCCTTTGGGAAGAAGGGCACAGCAGTGAGGAGGCACAGTGCCTAGCTGGGGAACAGGACTCGAGGGGTGCAGTCCCCTTGGGGCTCCCTGTCTTGTGCCCTACTTTGCTGAGTAGCCCTGATTCTGCAGGGATTGGGGTGACCCTGTTCATTGCCCTGTATGACTATGAGGCCCGGACTGAAGATGACCTCACCTTTACCAAGGGCGAGAGGTTCCACATCCTGAACAACACGTAAGTGACCAGGCCACTCGGCATGGCCGGCCTGGACTGGGAGCAGGACCCAGAGAGGAAATCTACCCAGCCCCCATCCTCAGACAGCTCCAGCCGCGCTGGAGACACAGATGCACCACAACAACAGCCCTGGGTGATTGCCACTACGTGAGGGGAGCATGAGGAACTCTGGGCACAGAGATAACACCAAATATGGTGTCCAGGGTAGTGGTGATCGGGGCAGGCCTCCTGGAGGAGGTGATTTCTAAGCTGAGCCTAGAGAAATGATCAGACATTGAAGGAGGGGAAAAAGAGGAAGAGAGGGAGAGAATGAGAGTAAATGATGACTTCTGGAAAACACAAGGTGGTTCCGTGTAGATGGATCATAAAACGAGAGGTGCCGGGCAGAGAGCGCAGAGGCTGGAAGGTGGGTGGGAGCAGATCTGCAGGGCTTTTCTAGCCCTGTCAAGAGTCTGGGTTTTATCCAGAAGGAAATATGTAGCAATGGAGGGCGGGGTTCAGTAGGGAAGTGACCTAGTTAGCTGTCCACTGCCTACCCGAACCCCAGCCCAGCTGAGGAGCCAGAGGAGAAAGTCAGAAGGCCCAGATGTTCCTAAACACATTCCTTCTCCGGGGAAGGGTCTCCTGGGACAGCCATAGTGACTGGGGTTAAAACAGACGAAATCCGTGGCGGGGGTGGGGGGGTGTCCAAGATAAGGGGTTGGCAGGGCCAGTCTCCAACTGATCCTTTGTGTGGCCCTGCCTGGCCCCAAGGTGCCCCAGGGGCGAGGTTGCTGCTGACACCCCCTATTCTGTGCCTCCAGTGAAGGTGACTGGTGGGAGGCTCGGTCCCTCAGCTCAGGACAAACTGGCTACATTCCCAGCAACTACGTGGCCCCAGTGGATTCCATCCAGGCTGAAGAGTGAGTAAGGGTTAAGGGGAGACCAGCCCTGTGAACAGTGTTCTGGAGTCCAGACTCAAGGTCACCTCTTGGGCAAGTCACAGCTCCACTCTGTATCCTTATCTATAATTCTGTAAGGTCATTGTGAGAATAAAAGGAGATAATAATGATGATAATAATAGTAGATGATACTTATCTAATAGATGATACTATGTGCTGGGCACTATTCAAAGTGCTCTCTGTGTATTCCTGGAGTTGGGAACTACTACTATTGTTTTACAAGTGAGGAAACTTAAGGCACAGAGAAATGAAATATCCTGCCCAATAACATCCAGTAAGTAGGTGGAGCTGGCATTTAAACCCAGGTCATCTGGGTGCATTTGCTAAGCATTATACAGATTGTCTGTTAGTGACAACAACAGTGTATGGGCTTTAAAAAATTATAAAGTGCTAAACAAATGCAAGGGGGCATTATTTAGAATTAATTCTATTAAGGAGGCAGGGAATCACTCAGAGTCTTTTTATGTACTTAAGATACTACTACAGGTACTGTACCTGTCCTGATTCATTTACTTCTCATAATACCACTACTGATATCACTACTGTCTCTGTTTTATAGATGAGGAAACTGAGGCTTTTATGTATTTCTTATCTATCTGCACATATACATATATGTGGGACAAAGAAAGATGGGAGAGACTGCAGAGTGAGAGTCAGCAGGACGTGTTGGCTGATTCACCATGGGAGCACAAGGAGTGGGAAGAATCCAGGGTGGCCCAGAGTCTTCTTGAAGAATTGGGTGGGTGATGGTGCCATTTGCTAGAGTGAGGACCATAGGTGCAGGTCGGTTTCTAGGGGAGACTTGTTGGGCTAATGTTCGTGGATAGAAACGCCCAGCTGGAGGAGACTGCCAGCAAGCAGGTTAAGTTGTGCCTTGCATGAGAGGTGCCCAGCTGGTGCTAAGCCACGCCCCGAATTAGCCCAGGGGAAGGGGCAGCTGCTCCTCATTGGCACTAAGGCTCTTAATTTGCTGTAGCCCTCGCCTCTGGCACACCTGGGCTGGGGTGGAAATTTGGGACTCTTCTGCATGGAGATGGTAATTAAAGATGCATGGGGGGGTGAGGCAAGAGGGAGGAATATGAGAGAGACTGGTCCTAGAACCCAACTTCGAAAATAGCTGCCCTCAAAAGAGAATTTGCCGCTGGAAAACCAGGCCAAGTCATGTCAGATCAGCTGAGAGGGCGGAGGAGGGGTTTCAGGAAACAAGAGAGGAAGCGGCAGAGGCTTCCACTGGATTGGCAATGGGGTGACCTTTGTAAGAGATCTGTCTGAGTGAGTGGGTGCAGGCCAGACAGCAGAGCCGGGGAGGGAGTAGGAGGTGAGGAAGTAGAGACCCGAGAATGAAGTCCTTTTTCAAGTGAAGGGCAGATGGGAGCGATAACAGGGTGTCGATGGCAAGAGAGGACTTCCGGACAGTTTCCTTTGGGAAGAAGAAACGTAGGCATAGGTGGAGGATGCTGGGACGGAGAAGCTGCAGATGGAGGCTGGCTGGTGGGGGAGAGGTGTCTCTGAGCAGGAGTGGACGGGTCCAGAGCTCGAGTGGGGTTCAGACTTCATCTCCCGAGGGGAGGAGGAGAGGAGGGGTGATGACGCAGAAGATGAGAGCCTTGTGCGGTTCCTGCTCGTGTCCACATCTCGAGGGCAGCGTCAGGAAGCCCTGAGAGGCACTTAGTGCAGGTGGCTGTTAAGAATAGTGTGGTGGTTAAGAGCGCAGGCCCTAGAGCAGACAGCTTGGGTTCCTTTTCTAGCAATGCATCTAAGAGCTTGTGGCCTTGGGCGAGTTGCTTAACCACTGAGATATCTCAATTTCCTCATCTGTAAATGGTGGTTAATAATAGTACTTACCTCACAGTCTTGTTATAAGAATTAAATGAATACATGTATGTATTAAAGCAGAGCCTGACACAAAATAAATGCTGTTATTACTATATTGATTATTAAGGGAGTAGCTCATGTCATGGCTGTGGGTGGGGGCAGGCTCTGAAAAAACATGGAAATGTGTCTTGTCTACACTGTCCTATAATGGCTCTTTCTTCCCCATCCTGCCTACTCTCCTGGACACTCCATTTGCCAATGCCTTCTCCTGTTCCCCAAAATGCACCTAGTACTCAGGTGTGGGGTGACAATCTCAGAATTCACTGAGACTGCCACCTCCCTTGATTTGAAAACTATACTCCTTTTAATTGAGCCCTAATGGTCATGGGCCAATGTAGTGACTGAATGACATCTGATTCCACGCCCCACACACACCACCACATTGTAAGAAAGTCGATTTAGAAAGTTACAGAGGTGGTAGAAGTGAGCCAGCTGGGCTGTGTCGACTCAGGAAACAAGTTGCAGAGACAGAAGTAGGGCCCTGGAGCTTAGGAGAGAGAAGGCAAAGGTAGTTCCACCCTGGGCAAGGAGAGGGGGAAGGGGAAGGCGGGAGTGAGCTCCAGAGAAGGAATGCGCCGACATCTGATTCTTCTACGGCACCTGTGATCACTTCCTCTCTCCCGCATACTTAACAGTTGCTTCGAGGCTACAGTTCAGTCCAAGGAAGAATATTTAAGAGACAGCAGGAAGGCTTGAGGCCTGAGGTTGAAGCTGAGACTTAGAACAACGCCCAGATTTAAGAGAATGGAAGAAAAGCCGCAGTTGGAGCCAGGCAGGAGCAGTGGGAAAGAGGGGACGAGGAGCTGGAAAGAGTGTTGTTCTGGAAGCCAGAGGAGGAAAGGGTTTGCGGGTGGGTGTGGGGAGAGGGATCTGAGTGATCGCCTGAGCTGGTGTGACAAGAAGGAGGGTGGGCCACAAAGGGTTTCAAGTAGAGTTGCTTGCAGGCTTGTTAGGAAGGTCACTTCCCTTCCCCCATCTCAAGTTCCTCATCTGTAAAATGAACTCCTGTAGGAGCAGCCACGATGGGGGTACCCTGATGAGGTCACTGGTGACTGGGGTCCTAGCAATTTTAATTCAAGAGAAACCCTGAGAGAGGAGAGGAAAAGCCTAACTTTTACTGGACACCTACTATGTGCCAAGTGTTCTAATTCCCCCTTTCTGTGATCCTCACAACCAGGCTGTGAAGCAAGTGTATGAGCCCCCTTTCGTGGCTGAGGACTTTGAATCTTGGCTTGTGAGGTGACTTTTCCCAGGAGGCTGACTTGGGGGTTGAACTGGGTGTGTACCTGACTCTTGTTGGCCCTTCCCAACAGGTGGTACTTTGGAAAGATCGGGAGGAAGGATTCCGAGAGGCAGCTGCTCTCCCCAGGCAACCCCCGGGGAGCCTTTCTCATCCGGGAGAGTGAGACCACCAAAGGTGGGGCTGTGCGGTGGCTGGCCTTGGGCTGGGGCAGCCTGACCATTAGGGGAGGGCTAGAAGCAGTCAGTGGAGCTCAGCCCGGCAGGGTGGGGCTCGAAGTGGTGAGGTGGACTTGGGTCCGGGTAGAGGGCCAGAGCTAAGACAGAATGGGGTAGAGGGGCAGAGCTAAGACTAGGACTGGGTTCAAGGGATGTAGCCATTCCACTTCAGAGTCCCCAGCCTTCGGGGCCTCTCCCGGCTTCCAGACTGGGGCCAAGGAGGAAAGCAGGCCCGAAGGTGACCCTTCCCCACAGGTGCCTACTCCTTGTCCATCAAGGATTGGGACCAGGCCAGAGGAGATCATGTGAAGCATTACAAGATCCGAAAGCTGGACACCGGTGGCTACTACATCACTGCGCGAGCCCAGTTCGACTCGGTGCAGGAGCTGGTGCAGCACTACATGGGTGAGGGCGGGCCCTTGGGACCGGCGTGTGCTGCAGATGTCTGACGCAACCCGCTGAGACCGAGGCCCAGGACTGGAACCCAGTCTGGGCTTTCTCACCCAGGACACTGCTCTGTAGGATTCCAGAGAAAATAGGCGTGAGGCCTGAGGCTGTTCGTTGTATGGAAATGGCGCCCCCTGTGTCTGAACTGGGCAGGAGACAGGATAGGACTGACTTAGAGGATGGGTTCTGAGGTTAAGGGGAAGATGGGAAGCATTCTCAGGTTTCTGCTTTGGTTGGTTAGAAAGACAAGAGGCCCAAAGAAGAATGAGGGTCACATGTCTACATCTTTGTGAGAAATCCTCAACTCCATGTCCACCTGTCAGAATCCCACCTTATCCTTGGAGGCCCAGCTGGAGGCCACCTCCTATGGGAAGTCCCCCAGTCCTTACAAGGGATTGCCTTACCCTCTTGGTGCCATGTCCTGGCCTGTGACCTCACCTGTGGCCTAGTTCCTTATAACTCATCTTGGAGGCTGGGATGGGTGAGGAATGGGTGGGCTATCCTGGTCTGACTCCGACACCCTGCTCCCCAGAGGTGAACGACGGGCTGTGCTACCTGCTCACAGCAGCCTGCACCACCATGAAGCCACAGACGCTGGGCCTGGCCAAGGACGCCTGGGAGATCAGCCGCAGTTCCATCACACTTGAGCGCCGGCTAGGCACCGGCTGCTTCGGAGACGTGTGGCTAGGTATGGAGGTCCCAGGGGCTGGGACCAGCGGGAGGACTAGGGCTGGCAGGGAACCGCTCCTGATGAGCCATGGGCGCCTGGCAGGCACGTGGAACGGCAGCACGAAGGTGGCAGTGAAGACACTGAAGCCGGGCACCATGTCCCCCAAGGCCTTCCTGGAAGAGGCGCAGATCATGAAGTTGCTGCGGCATGACAAGCTGGTGCAGCTGTATGCTGTGGTGTCAGAGGAGCCCATTTACATTGTGACAGAGTTCATGTGCTATGGTGAGCAGGGGATCAGGGATCCCAGTCTGGGGTGGGGGCAGGATTTGGGGCAAAGTTGAGGTGCCTCTGGGGGAGGGACTCGGGTGGTGATCTGTGATGGGAGGAAGTGCGAGGGGCAGAACCCCAGACAGGCTACAGAGAAGTGAAACCACGTGAGTGCTGGGTGTGGGGTCTGGGCCCAGTTAGACAAGGTGGGGTCTGAGGGCAGAACCCCAGGTGGGTGTGGTCAGCTGGTGATTGGGGCTTGGGCAAATGGAGGTGGGATCTGTGATGAGGAAGGGTCTGGGGCAGAGGCTGAGTAGGTCAGGTCCTGCGGCTGGAGGGGCACATAGGGAGAGAAAAGATGTGAACAAGGGCAGGGTGTCTGTGGGAGCGGGGTCTGGACGAGATCTGTGAAGGGCTGAGGTGGCTGGCAGGATCCTACGTGGGGGCAGATCTAAATGAGAGGGCTGGGAGCAAGGGACCAGGCTATAGGAGATGGATTCTGGATAAGGGCAGAGCCGAGGGAGTCAAGGCTGGCCTACAAGTGGGGGTAGGATGTTGCTGCTGATTTTCTGGGTTCCTCTCCCTAGGTAGTTTGCTGGAGTTCCTCAAGGACCAAGACGGCCAGGATTTGAGTCTGCCCCAGCTGGTGGACATGGCAGCCCAGGTAAACTGGGGCAGCAGCCTTCATTTCTCAGACTTCTCTCCTATTAACCTTCCACGAATCCCTCTTAGAGCCCTTAAACTTTTAGCCTACCCTTGGACCTGCAGACCCACCCCCTGCATCAGCTGTGTAAACTGAGGCAGAGAACTGGTCATCTCTGAGCCTCCGTGTCCTTGTTTGGAAAGTTGGTTTTTCAAATGATATGTCACATAGTTGTGGTGTTCCCATCTCTCCATATCTTGGCCCCAGATAGCTGAGGGCATGGCCTACGTGGAGCGCATGAACTACATCCACCGTGACCTGAGGGCAGCCAACATCCTTGTGGGGGAGCGGCTGGTGTGCAAGATCGCGGACTTTGGGCTGGCCCGTCTCATTGAGGATGATGAGTACCACCCCCGGCAAGGTGCCCAGTTTTATCCCACCTTGGGGCCTCACATACTCTGGAACCGTTCCCCAACCCAGACCATCTGGGACACTCCCATCCTGATGTAGTGTAAGAGGCAACCCTGGGCTCAAATCCAAGCCCCTCCAGTTACAAGCCAAGTGGCCTTGGGCAAGTCTCTTAACTTCTGTGAGCTATCCTTTCTTATCTATAAAATGAAAGTATTCAGATAACAGTAAGCCAAAAAATATTTATTAAGCACCTACTATGTGCCAGGTACTCCTGTAATTCTCATGTGAAAGACAATAAGCATAGGCCCTGGCCAGGTAACTTAGTTGGTTAGAGCGTCATCCTGATACATCAAGGTTGGGGTTTTGATCCCCGGTCAGGGCACATACAAGAATCAACCAATGATGCATAAATAAGTGGAACAGCAAATCGGCATCCCTCTCTCTCTTCCTTCCTCTCTCTCTCTCTCTCAAATTAATAAATAAAATTAAGAAAAGAAAGACAGTAAGTATAATAGCATGAACTCCATAGCCAGAATGCCTGGGTATGAATCTTAACCACCTGTAAGCTGTGTGGTCTGCCTCCTTTTCCTCATCTATACAATGGGAATAATAATACAGTAGCGTGCATCTCAAGGGGTTTTTGTAAGGTTTAAATGAGTTAGTGCATGTAAATCACTTAGGACAGTGCTTGGCATGCAATACAGTCTACACAGCAGGTCCTCCAATAATGTCAATTTGTTCAGTGTCATTTCATTGTAACGTGGATGAGAAAAAATTGAGTCCTGGCTGGGCCACTGTGTGTGTGGAGTTTGCATGTTCTCCCCATGAATTCATGGATTGTCCCAGGTCCTCTGGTTTCCTCCCTCACCCCAAAGCTGTGCACGTGAGGCGAAAGGGCACATGTGCCTCATCCCTATCTGACTGAGTGTGTATGAGTGGGCCCTGCAATGGAAGGGCGTCCTCTGCAGGGTGGGTCTGGATTTGGTCCTGAGCTGCCAGCGAGGATCTGGTCACCCTCAACCCTGAACTGCAATAAGCAGCTGGAAAATAATTATCTTACGCATTTTTATTCACTTTCCTCCCTCCCTCCCTCCCTCCTTTCCCTCCTTCCTTCCTTCCTTTTTATCCTTACCCAAGGGCATGCTTATTGATTCTGGAGAGAGAGGAAGGGAGGGACTGAAATAGGGAAACATCTATGTGAGAGAGAAACATCCATCTGTTGCCTCTCACATGCACCCCAACCAGGGACCGAACCTGCAAGCCAGTCATGTGCCCTGATTAGGGATCAAACCCACGACCTTCTGGTTTATGGGAGGACACTCCTGCCAACTGAGCCACACTGACTAGGGCTTATTTATCTTCCTTAAATGAATGTGCAGCTCACACTTATTTCAATGTTTAATATTAGAAGTATTTGGGGTCTTTATTTAGAAGTTTGGTGATATTGTTGTGACTAGAAATATGCCACAGGAAATTAACTCTTATTTTTTATCAATTATTAGCCTAGGCAAAATTTGGCTTTGTTGTATGTTGTTTCACTTAAAGTCACACTTTCCCACTACCTATTAAAGACATTAAGTGAAAATTCACTGTACAAGTGTTACATGTTATTATTGTGAGAATTATTACAATGTTTGTAAAGTGCCCAGCACTCCACTAGACACACAATACTAGACATATGTTAGTAGACAATGTGCTGGCTAGATTCTGGGGGATCCTTTCTGTTATGCCAAGAAATCTCTGTGCTTGGGGTTCTTGATACTAAAGACACCATTCTTTTAAGCCAGCTGTTCCCAGGGACCCCCTCATTGACTTTCCCTTCTACTCCCGTCTCTCCAGGGGCCAAGTTCCCTATCAAGTGGACAGCCCCAGAGGCTGCTCTTTATGGCAGATTCACCATCAAGTCAGATGTGTGGTCCTTTGGAATCCTACTCACTGAACTTGTCAGCAAGGGCCGAGTCCCTTACCCAGGTTTGCTGGGGTGTGGGGAGGTGGAACAGTGGTCATGGGGAAGGACTTCCTCCTGGCTGCTTCTTTGGGAGGGGCCAGATGCCCTGACTGACGGAGCCTCATTCTCCAGGCATGAATAACCGGGAAGTGTTGGAACAGGTGGAGCATGGCTACCACATGCCATGCCCCCTGGGCTGCCCAGCATCCCTGTATGAGGTCATGTTGCAGACCTGGCGTCTGGATCCAGAGGAGAGGCCGACCTTCGAGTACCTGCAGTCCTTCCTAGAGGACTATTTCACCTCCACAGAACCCCAGTACCAGCCTGGGGACCAGACATAACCTGTTTGGGCATCCGTCACCTCTCTAGGCATACCCACTAGCTCTTTTCAATCCCCAGGGCTCTGGTCCCAAAGACCCCAGGCTTAGAACCCTATAGAGTCCTAGCATGTCAGAGCAAGCAGGCTGGTCTGATGCTGTTGAGGGCAACCCACTCATTTTAAGGACGGGCAAATTGAGGCTCAGAGATCATCTGTTACCCAGTTTGGCCCAAGGCATTATTTCTCTCTTTCCAAGTTAGGACCCTACATGCCTCTAGTCTCCCCATTCCTGTGGCCCCCTCCCCCAAAAAAGAAATGCTCAGGCCTTGTCTAGTTATTTATAAAACTGTATATCCCTTCCCTCGCTTACCCTCCCACCAATCCTTGCATACCTGTTAACCCACCCTGGTCCAGGACCCCAGAATTCACCTCCCACTCAATTATAAGTTACAAAGAGAGGGAAAGACTTTGCTGGATCCCTTTCTCTATGGATGTACCCTATAGTTCAGGACTGGAGTCCAAGGCCAAGACTGAGGGGGAGGGTTGCTGAGGGTTCACCCCCTCCCTGTTAATAAACATGTGTTTATTAGTTTTGTAAATAAGCAAAACAACAGCACGAGTCCTTGAGCCATGAAAATTCCTTCCTTTGGGAGGGGTGGTGGTCAGTGGGAGGTGAGCGGGCCGATTTGGCTGCTGGGAAGAAGGGAATGTGAGAGAGTGCCCTAATGCCTACCAAGCATAGGGTACCCAAGGGGTGTTTTGGGACCCAAAAATCCTGCTTGCCCCTGCGTGAGTTTAGGATGAGTTGAGAGATGGATACGGAGGGCAGGCAATGGGAGATCAAAATGCCCCCTTCTTTCCTAATGTGACTTTCCGTCTGTGTGGGTTTGCTAATTCTTTACTTGATTTCTACAGATATGCTCTTCACCACAGGCGCAGCAGCAGACCTCCCCCCAAATGGGGGAAGGTTACAGTGGATCCTCTGCAGCTCCCCCAAAAGAAGACAGAGGGTGGGACTGAGAGTTAGTCTAGCTCTTCTGATTTCATTTGACAGCTCTGTCCCCTAGAGGGCTTTTCGGGAGATTTGGAGGCAGTTTTGTTTGTCACAATGGCTAAGGCCTCCTACTGTCGTGGAGTGGGCAGGGACTGGAGGGGCTACACAACCCGCCACACACCTGTGCGGGGAGGAATTCTGCCACCCTGGGTCCCCCTTTGAGACACTTTGACAGCTGATGTGCCTCTATGTGGAAACAAGGGGAACAGGGAATAAGGATGCCCATGTCTCCCATCAGGAAACTGTTGACCCCTGGACTTACCAAGGGGGTGGACAGGGAAAGAGGATGGGAGCTGGGAATCACCGCTGCGATTGGCAAACAATTGCTAAGCATTAATTCCGTGAAGGGCCCTTTGCTAGGCAGGACCTCAGGAACACAAATATGCACCAGACCAGTCCCTATCCTGGAGGAGTTCACAGGTAGGCTGGAGAGAAATAAAAATAATAACTCATTTATTAAGTATGCCAGATATGTTTACAACAATTTAATCTAGTTCTGAGACTGGCTCTAGGATGAGAAAACCAAGACTCAGAGGTCACACAGCTATATGTGCCAGAAAGGGGATTTGAACCCTGGTGTCACGCCAAGGTCCATGATCTTTCTAGTAGACCTCACTGCCTCTGGGCTTTAGGAAGAAATCACATCTGCCCTAGGTGGATGTTTGGGAGATCCTTCTCCCTTTAGATTTTGGTAGAAAAATCCCCCTGGAAACCCAAGTTGAGTGACCTAAAAGAATGCAGACAAGGTGGCCAATGCAGATTGAGAGCTCCCTGGGTTTAGTTCTAATGCTAGAGTTTGCTGAATGGGAGCAATAAGATGGGGAGAGGCCAAGTGGCTCCTTAGAGAGGTGGTCACAGGAAGCCTTGGCTCTGCACATGCAAACTTTCAGGTGCCAAGGCTTCTTGAGGGCCATGGTCTCCAGCCAATCAAACTCACAAGAGCCTGATGTATAAGCCAGAGTCCCAGTGTTCCCATCTGCCACAGAGGAAGCAGATAAGAGCACAGCTCCAGAGCTGTACTGCCTGGTGTTAATCTTGCCTCCATCATGCAGCTGTGTGATTTTGTGCAAGCTTTTAACCTCCCCAAGCTTCAATTTCCTCATCTGTGAAATGGCAATAAAATGCCCCATATATGCTAGCTCTCTTTGTCACTGCCTTTTACAAATTATTTACTCTATACTAGGTATCCTGCTAAATGCATGCTGCCATTTAATCTTCACAGAACCCCATGAGGAGAAGACTCCTGTATCTTCATTTTACTAATAGGAAAACTGAGGCACAATGAAGTAAATAGGTTATAAGACATAACTGGCAGTGCAGGGACTGGAATCAGACCCTCTGACTCCAGAACCAGTGCTTTTAGTCTCTATAGTCTTTTCCTGGGACCAAAATATTTTTGTCTGCCTGAAGGGACTCTCTGCCTGGTACCTGGATGCCCACTGAGTCAAAATGAAGGCCCAGCAGGGCAGTGAACCACATGGAGTTCACTGGACCCTTATTGCTCAGCAGAGACCAGAGCCTCCTGAGCCTGGAATCCCTGTATCTGCTGGTTCCCTGTCCCTCCCTCTGGTGCAGCTGAATAAATTCTCCCTTGCACCCCCTTTTCTGTGCATCCTTCTGTTCCCTCCAGATAGAGCACAATGCAATTGATTAGGCCCCTGTTTTCTCAATTTCAATCACATCCTCGCCCTGCCTCCCTGAGATTACAGGCGGGTCACCTTGATTGCGGTTTCTACCGTTCACAAAACCCTTCAATCGTTTACAAAACCATCTCTCGCCTCATTCACTCCCCCACCTGGCTCTTCTCCTGATATGTGGATTTTACTGGCTTAAGACTCAGAGGGCAATTTTATTTCTGAGTTCATGGTGGGGGAGGAGGACACCTAATTGACTAATGCTAGGTGTTTCACATGCATCATCTAATATGATCCTCCTGAGGCAGTGCACAAGTGTGATTATTCCCTTTCCATAAAAGAGGAAACAAAGACTCTGGGAGGCTACGACACTTGCCCAAGGTCATACAGCTGGCTGGCAGAGTCAGGATCTGAACCCAGGTTTGCGTGACTTTGAAGTCTCATGCATCCTTACTGTATCACATTCCTTTATTTGATGGAGAAGCATGGGGAAGGATAATACTAACTCAGAGTAAAGCCCAGGGAGGGCATGGGGCACATAGGGGTCTGGGGTAGCCCCATATATGCTGAGGGTTGTATTTGTAAAAGAACCAAGTAATTTATTAATTCAGCACATATTTACTGATATCCCCTGTAGGCTGGTCCTGCCCACGAGGCAGAACAGTAAACAATTACAACACTTAGGGGCAAGGTCAAATCTGGAGGCCAGGGGAGATTTCTTGGAGGATGTGTGGGGGGGAATAAAAAAGCCTGATGAAGCAGTCAGAGGGTGAGATCATCCCTCACTAAGGGAATAAGCATGTGCAAAGGCCCAGAAGTATGGTAGAGCAAGGTGAAGTCAGGCAAGTGCAGATAATTCTGTATGGGAGGACTGAGGGTGCAGATGAGGCATGGAAGAAGGTTGAAAGGGCAGAGGCAAGAGGTAGGAGGGTTGGAAAGCCAGGGAGTATGGCCCCTGAGTTGTGGAGAAAAGTCAGAGAGAAATCTAGGGGGCCTAGAACCTATTGGGGGCTGAGTTCATCTTGGATCCCACTGTTCTAGTCCTGAGCTGGGTGGACCCACTATCCACTCCAGTTGTTCTCTCCCAGGTACAGTATCAAATCTTCCCTTTCACCCATTACACACACGCACGCACCCCACAACCTGGAAGTCCAGCAGAGGTGTCCATCCGCCCTCTAGTTGTCAGTCTGAGTATCACATTTTAAAACTGCAGGAAACTCCTCTGGGATAGGAGGGTTTAAGAGGTCCTGCTCTCATAGCTCACAGTAATGGTAATGAAAACGAAGGGGACAGACCCCAGCAGAAAATGTGGGTGAACAGGGAAGGGTCCTAATTCAGTTGGGCATGGGGAAGTCTGGAAGGCTTCT
Organism: Tonatia bakeri; assembly: GCA_004024845.1. Lineage (NCBI taxonomy): Eukaryota > Metazoa > Chordata > Mammalia > Chiroptera > Phyllostomidae > Tonatia > Tonatia bakeri. The sequence continues at coordinate 21,873 of PVIA01014606.1, forward strand.
CAAAGGAGGTGTTACTTCACCAGAGACTTGCAAAAGGAGTAAAAGTTTTGCTTGTTAGAGGAACGAGAAGGGCATTTCCAGACTCAAATGGAACCATGCAGGTAGGAACAACTAGGTAGGTGTGACTGGAGTGAAAATTTTGAGGCTAGAGGTGGAGATGGTAAGGTAGTCATGAGTCTTGTCTGCCATTCATGTGGGCTAAGATGATCAGTTTGGGGGCCATCGGAAGCACTGAAGGGTTTTGAGCAGGGGAGCAACAAAGTCAGATTCACTTTCCAAATGGAAAGTTCTGGTGACTAATGTAACAGAAGGATGGGAGGGGAAGAAGTGGGAAAGGGACACCCATCTTGGATACAAAGAGCCACACCAGGTCACATTCATAGGACACATGACTCGGAGCAGGCCTGTGAACCAGGCACATGATGACACCTACAGACATGTTGGTGGGATTCCAGGCTGAGCACTGACAGATAAACAAACACACTCTGATATGCACTTGGACACATAATTCAGGTTCACAAGTCAAAAGGAAACCAAAGAGCTGACAGAACCCTGCACACCCTGATGGACACACAGGAATTCTCTCCCCCCACCTCACGCGCGCGCGCGCACACACACACACACACACACACACACACACACACACACACACAGGGGCCTCACCCTGCCCCCCTGTCTCCCCCAGGGTCCCCCATCACCTCCGGCAGGAACAAAGCTGACCCTTGCCCTCTGGCCTCTGGCCTCTCCTCCCACACCCCCTGCCCAGAGGGAGGAGCTGTTTGAAGTCTGGGCTGCAGCTGGGGTTTCCTGTTGCCTGCAGGAATGTGGGAGGACTTGCAGGGAGGGGGGGTGAAGAGGGGCCAGCAGGGGAGGAGAGATAATGGGGGCCTGGGGGGCCTTAGTTCCCACTGTACCACAGTGAGGATGGGGCTTTCTGCTTCCATGGTCTCCCGGGCCCCAGCTCTAAGCTGTTCTCATCCAAAGGAGGGGAAAACCAAGGCCATGGTGGCTCCAGTCCAATGAGCCTCTGTTTCCTGGATCTGTAGGTCAGTGGCTTAGGATAGGTCCTTAACCTCTTTTGGACTCAGTTTCCCCTTCTATGAACTGGAATAAATCCCTCTCTTGCAATCTACACATTTTCTGAGAGAACTCCAAGAGCAGTCCTGCCCCAGAACTTCTGTAGCCAGGGAGGACAGTGCCCATCTTTACCAGAGGCTTGCTTTATTTTGCCCTTTCCACGGGCCCCAGGGGCCTGGCTCCAGCCTGCTGTGACTTCTCAGTTATTGTCCTTATTATTATACAACTCAGTAACCCCTCGACATGCCCTTGCCAGTTTTCAAAGTTCTTTCACATCTGTGTGCTCAGTAAGTCTTTTACAAGCACTGCCTGTGACACAGGGAAGGGATTACTCTTCTCTTCTATACATGTAGAAACTGACATTCAGGGAGGTTAAGGACACACAAAAGCAGAATCAGAACCAGGTCTATCTGGTTCCTATTCCACATGGCCTCCAAACCCTGAGGCCCCACAGCTTTATTTCTAGATTCTCACCTCTATTTCCTAGGGTTTAGCTGTACCACCTTCTGCTTACATTGAAACAAAAGTGGTTAGGATGAGCTGAGCCCCGGAAGGGCTGATGCAGGCTCTTCCGCAACCTGGGTGCCCTCCTTCAAGTCTACTTTCTTAGGGAGCTTACAGCAGCTTCCTCCCACAGTCCTGGGGCGGGGACTCCCATACTCTTTTTAAGGACTGGGTAACCCTAACCCTTTTAGACTGCAGCTGGCAAGGCTGACATGAAGACTAGACACTAGGTGGCAGCAGCAGCCCACAGGAAAACTCAGCTTGAGTTTGTCTTGGGGGGACCCCTCCTTCAAAACAATTTGGAGAGGCTCTAAGAGAAAAACCAGCCCCCAGATGACTGAAAGTCTGTAAAGCTTGATTTCTAGCACTGCCCAACACCTTGGTGGTTAACAGCATGCTCTCTCTCTGGGGAGGGGACAGCTGAAGCAACCTGGGTTGGGAGGGGCATGCTTGGAAAACCCTACCTCCTATTCTCTCCCCGTGGAGCCATGGACCCTACTAGCCTTGCTTTCTGCACCTCATCACTTAACCTGTCCCCTACTGTGCCTTTCCCAAACTCCTCTTCATCCCAATCCCGCCCCCCTTGCCCCGGAAGACTCCCTATCTCCCTGAAGCCATCCTGTATTACCCCATCCAATTCCTTCCCAAAACTTGGTTCAGACTGGCTGGGGTCTTCATGCAGAGCCTAATAGTTAGGGATGCGGATGTGAGGGGAACTAAGAGAACAGGGAATTGGGCTTCTTTTTTCCTCCCCAATGTTAAAATCTGTCCCGTGGGGGACCAACTAGGGCAAAATGTCAAAGCCTCATCTATTTATGATAACTTTAGACTCAGACACTGTTGCCGCAGAGGACCCCTAACAACTGTAACCACTGTCTTCATTAGTATCGGACCTTATAAGACTTCCCATTCAATGCATACATCTTCAAAACCAAGGTTTGCCTGCAAGGAGAAGCTGCTCCCCAAAAGGGGTCTGTCTGTCTGGCCATACCAGGATGCCAGAGCAATAGTTGTAACATTTAGAGCCCCGGACCTCTCCTACTGCTGTCACTACTCCCCTCTCCAAGGGCCAATAAAAAGCGCCCCCACCCAGATCCCTCCTCTTGCCCTCTGGGGATTCCAGAGCTTCCTAGAAGAGGAGCTTGGAAGAGATGCAGGTATAGGGAAGGTGGTGAAAGGAAGCTGCATTTGGCAAAATGTCACCACGTGCCTTTGTCACATGCTGGCCATTACCCTGCCTTACCCCACAGGGCCAAAGAAAGAGTCAGAAACAGGTGGACTAGGGACAAAGGTAGTGCTGGAGGAACTTCAAACGTGGGGCAAAGCAGACAAAGCTGACATGGGCAAAGAAATGTCAGACACACAGAAGACGTGGGACTAGCTCAGGACCAGTTAGAGCTGGTGTTGGTAGACACTGAGGACAGGACAGCAACCATGCATTATTCATCTCTGTGTCCTCTGTGAGCCACACACAGACACTGGGAGAGGAGATCAGACAGAGGCCTAGGGAGTCACAAATTCCTGCGTGGCTCAGAGGTTAAGCAGTAGGCTTTGCTCTACCACTTCCTAATTGGGGGACCTGGGCCTAACAGTGCCCTCATCTTTAGAAATTCTAACAGCACCATTTCCCCAGGTCTTTGCAGGACTCAAGGGCCCTGTGGTGTCCAGTAAATGGCAGCAGCAGCAGTTCTTCTCGGGCTATCCAGCTACCTCCCCTTGGTAACCAGGACCTGGCAGTGCACATTCCCATCTGTGGGGATGGGCCAGGCAGGGGGCCTGGAGCTAGGAGCTAGGGGCTGGATAACAGATGTGACCTGAAGAGGAGGTAGGTGAAAGTGCTGAGCCCAGCCCCCTGGCCGCTGCAGGAGCTTTTGACTGTTGAATTTGAATCTTGCTTCCTGACACAATGAAAACGCTCAGTCGAATTCTGGAAGTGTATGCGTGTGCACTTGCACATGTGCGCGCGCAGGCGGGCGCGTGCTCCTGCTATCTGTGGAATTTCCAGGACTTCTGTCCCCTTGCCGCCCTTGGACTTCAAGGAAAACTAGGAGTTGGGGTGGGAGGGGTAGCTAAACCTCGAGCTCAGCTTGAGACGGAGTCACTTAATGAGGAGGCGCTGGTGGGGTTGTGAGTTTTGTGGAACATCCCTCCTGCACAAGCTCTTGCGCTTTACTCAGTAAGACACCGTTTCAGAAAGGAAGAGCGTCCCTGAATTCACAGAATTTATCCTCCTTTCTCATCTCTTCCTCTTCCATTTAATTGGGACGCCCCAGAAAGTCTCAGGTCTTTGGCTAATCCCTTGATCCCCTACTCAACTTTCATTCCATTCTCAGACCCCGCCCCTTCGCTCCCACCCGCAACCTCCCTTGAGCCAGAGCCCCGTGCATGGGGCAAGAAACTTGGGAAACATTCCCAATCCTCGAAGAAAACCAGCACCCCTAGGTAAACGAGGACGCGACCCTGCAGAAGGGATTAGGGCGCAGAAGCGCTGCGGGATACGAGCCGCGCCGTCTGAGCTGCCACGCGGCCCCGCCCGCCCCGCGCGCGGAGCTGCTGGGGCGGGGACTACAAGTCCCGGCGTGCTGCGCGCGCGCTCCCCCCTGGGGTTCCGGATGGTGAGCGGCGAAGGTAAGGCGAGCTCGCAGAGGCAGCGGCGGCGGCGGCGGAGACGGAGAGAGGCAGGCAGGCAGGGCGAGGGCGAGAGACGGAGGGAGGGAGTGAGCGAGCGAGGCAGACCAGACAGACAGACAGGCGGGCGGGCGGGCAGAGCGAGCCACCCGCCAGGCTGCGCTCAGTCCCTCTCGCAGCGGAGAGAGCAGAAGGCAGGAGGAGGGAGGGGAGGAGGGGGAGGGAGAGAGAG
>PVIA01014607.1:0-26278 GCA_004024845.1 Tonatia bakeri
GAAAAGAAAAGAAAAGAAAAGAAAAAGAAAAGGGAGGGAGAGAAGAAGCTTTATAAGTGTTCTCATGCCCTGTATTTATGCATAGAACCAAAGTTTACCACCCCAGTAAGCTAGGTTCTTAGGTATTGCCTAGGATGGCAATAGAAGCCAGTGGGGATGTTAGTTAGTGAGAATCAAGAAGGATGTGATGAGGATAATTAGAAGCTGTCCATTAGAGGGTGTGCCTACAATCCAAACCACTTGATCCTCAAGGGCTTGGTGTGCCTGTGTTTAATTAAAGGCAGCCTCCATAGTTTGGGAGACTGGGGGAAGGGGGTGTGCAGGTAGGGAGGAAGGTCTTCAAACTGAATACAGCACACTAAAGGTTAGAAGGAAAATTTGGGAGGACTTCAGGGGCATTTCTTTGATAAACGTGAGAGTAGTTTCAGAAGAGCAAGAGAACAGTTAGGGTAGAAGGTGGGTAGTGATGATCTCATATTCACCTAGGACTCAGCACATATGGTACAGGCATGGGAGGGACACAGCATCACCTGGACCTCTTCCTCTGGCCCACTTGGTAAACCCACATACCTCCCAGTAGACCCTATGAAGATCTCCACCTTCTATTCCTTACCTCCTCCCCACCCATTCCCATCAATGCTGGGTTCAGATCCTCACCTCAGCCTCTCTCTGATTCCTGCCTTCACTTGTGAAAATTGACAGGCATGTTTGCATGGGTCCAAGGCTCCCACGGCCCCAGCCTGACATGCTCCTGCCTTTGATTCTCTTGTAAGATATGCAGGTTCTATAACACAGACTCCATTCCTTGGAGTCAAACTGTCTTTGTCTCATGATCTAAAAGCTAATCAGGTCTCATCATCTCTGAAAGGAGAAATTCGGGGGCCAGTTCCTATTAACTTTTATAACTTTGTACTTAGAGGGGCAATATAGTTCACTGGTTAAAACCATGGGCTTTTGACCTGTGTAGGTCATCCTTTTAACCCAAACCCCAGCAACACCACTAAAGTGCGACTTCAACCAAAGTGGCTTCTCTCTGAAGCTGTTTCCTATGCATGAAATGTGTACGTAGCCCTTCCCTTATTGTAAGGATGAAGTGATATAATGCTATTGGTACTCCACCCAGCCCCTTGGAGCTTTCAAGGAGCCTGGTTGGCTATCCAGCTCTCATAACCAGAATGTCTATGCCTGAGGGTCAGTTTGTTTTTAAAATTTGGCCAAAATTGCAGAAGGTTTTGTGTTGTATGTGTGTGCATGCACATATATGCTGGCATACGGAAGGCCAGAAGTGCTAAGGAAATACACCCCAGGAGCGGGCTTCAACCAGTGACCTTGACACCTGGTGAATAAATACCCCTGTTCCCTGACTCCTCTGATAGGATGTGTTACACGGTGTTCCAGAGCTTTCCTGCAGGAGTAAGCACCAAATTGCCCACTGTGATTGCTGGATTGATACCACACTCTTTATTGCTATTCTCTTTCCTTTATCATTCCCCCATTTTTTTTATCTGGTTCAACTTCCCAAAGAAACTACTTATACAGAATCCTGGTCCCGAGATCTACTGCAGGGAAAACCCACCCAAACACAAAACTCTCAGCATAGTGCTGGGCTCATTATAAACACTGAGTATTAAAAGGCTCATCTCTGGTGGTTACAGGAGAAGCTGCGCCTCACCTCAGTGGGACAGACCTCACTCTGCGCCACCCAAACACACTGCTCATCAGAGTGAATAATCAGCCTGAGCCTGCAGCAAATCCCAGTCCTGGCTGCAGGTTCCACCAGAGAGGCTACTCCTTGGGCCATGAGCTCAGAGCCTGCTGAGGGACCCACCAAGCTTCTCAGCCCGGGCACAACCCTCCAGCCTCCAGGGAAGCTGACTGCAGGCCTGTGAATAAACCCGCCTCTTCAGTGAGGCAAGCAGCTCCCCTGCCCTGCCCTGGCTGGCCAGAACAGGTCTGGCCAGTTGTTGCTCCTTTGGTCCAGGTGCCAATCAAAGGCAAAGCCAGAGCACTTTGTCCAACACTTGGATTAAGAGCTTCAATTGGGCACAAGTGACGCCCATGAATCCGTCTATACATCTCTCTCTGCCCCTTGCCCATTTTGCATCCTCAGAAGTCACTCCCTATAACTTTATCTCCCATAAAGAAAATTGCAGGAGGTATCACCACCAAAGACCCTTCAATTTTGTAGGCAGGTGCAGACTCTGCAAACTCTGAGCCCAGCCCAGCTGTTTTGGAAGCACACTCTTTATTTCCTCAACAAATGCTAAGGCTCATTCTGGGCAGAGCATATGCAGACACAGGCTCTGTAGAATCACATAAGTGCTTGGCAAACCCTGGCCTCAGGTCTTATGGATTCTCCCAGTGTTCATGGAAACTCTTTGAGCCAAATGGCTGATTCCAGGCCACAATGAGTATTTTCAACTAAGAGGGCAAAGGCTTAGGTAAAGAAAAATTATTCAATTCCTCTATAGTCTGAAGGCATCTTGGCTTTAACTGTGTTTGTGAAAACACTCCTGGTGGCATACCTTCCTGAAACTTCCCTTCCATAGTCTGGTTCCCCATTCTCCCCACTCTTACATCCACTCCATAAAGATGCACCATGTCCATTTCTCCATCTGCCCTGCAGGTTGATAACATCAGTTAAAATGCATGGTTTTTCACTCACATAAATTTAGCATCCAGTGCATCATGTCTAGCAGTGTTTGACATACCATATGGTCGCTAGGAGAAAAGGCTCTGGAGTCAGATTACCTGACTTCAAATCCCTCTGCTGCCTCTTCCTCACTCTGAAATCTTGGCCAGGTTAGTTAACCTCTCTGATGCAGTTTTAAAGCATGATACCCCATTCCTTGACTCTTCTCCCATTAAGAGTTGAAGACTTTGGCTCCCTCCCCCAAGACTGAGTAGACTTGGGACTGCTTGGACCTACACAGTTCAGTAGAATTGACACTATGTGACTTCCAAGGATAGATCACAAAAGGTCATGCAGCTTCTGCCTGGTTCTCTAGCAACACTCACTCTTAGAGTCCTGGGCCACCAGGTAGAAAGGCTGACTATCCTGAGACCACCATGCTGGAGTGACCATGGTAGCTGGCCCAGTCTACAGCTCCAGCTGAGCCCAGACTTAGGCCAACCCAACCCAGGCACCAGGCATGGGAGTGAAGATGCCATCATGGTTGTGGATCCTCCATCTGTTCAGGTTACTCCAGATGGTCATAAAACCCCAGCCAATGCCCTAGACATCATAGAGCAGAGAAGACTGCCCTCTGTGCCCTTTCCAAATTCCTGATCCACAAAAATCTATAAGCTTACTAAAAGAGATGTTGTCTTGTGCTATTGACTTATGTGATCATTTGTTATGCAGCAATAGCTAACCATAACATTTCCTAAGCCTCAGTTTTCTCATCTGTACAATGGTACCATTAATGTTGCCTACCTTATAGAGTTTTTATGAGCAGTAACTGATCACCATGCATCTGGCACACCATAAGCACTCAAATGCTAGTGATTGTTATTACCATCCCCTTCATTGTTGTATTAATCGAAGAACACATGGGTTAAATATATTTGATGAAAATCCCCCACTGTTTTTATATGCAATCTTTCTCTTTTACTTAGATGAATTAGAGGTATTTATGAAAACTATTCATGAAAAAGAAATACTATGAAAAAGTTGCAGAATGTGATTAGGTCTTTAAAAGGTGGTAATATGGATTAGGGAAATGTATTTGCGGTTGGGGAGGTACCTGTGACTTCGTTTGTTTTACCTTCTCCCCGTGCATACCCTTGCAAATTGATTAACTAGACATAACAAGAGGCAAAGGCATGTATGCATGCACACAGTCACAGAGAGACTGCACACATGTGGAGAACCCAGAGTGGTAACTGACACTCCCATTAGGGAACAATTCACAGTTTCCCTCCAAGCCTAAATGCTTTTATTTTCTCGTCCACAGATCGATAGGGCTGGCAGGTAAGTGTCTGTCTGCCATATCAGAACAGCGGGACCCTAACAGGTCAGAGGGCCTTGGCCCTCAGGCCCAGCCACACCAGGCAGGTGTCTGAGATGCGGGCTAGACCACACTTGAGCACTGAGCCGTCAGCCTACAAAATCAGATCTGATCGGGCCTGCAGAAGATAAATGAGCTGGAGTCCCCCAGCCCCAGATTTGGTCATCTCTTTATGAGCTCTGAAGGGCCTATTAGCAGCTCTGATGAGTACTGGGGGAGATGAAGTCGGCTTCGAACAACGTTAGCCAGCAGAATCAAATCACTCCCAGTCCCCCAGGGAGAAGGAGGCCGGCTGGCTTTCAGACGCGGCTGCCTCGCGGCTCCCTTGCCCAGAAGGTTTATATGAACACTTAGTGGAGGAAAAAAAAAACAGTAAGCATTTTTTTCTACTAGAATCGCCTAAGAATTTCCTCATATATCTAATAGCTTCTCCTCGGGCAATTCAATGGCCCTGCTTAGACAGGTGTGCTCTCATTTCCCCTCTCAGAGTCTCTGCTTAAGAGGGACTGTCACCATCTAGAGAGGCTGGCAGAAGTCAGCTCCCTTGTCACCCCCTTGGAGTCCCATGCCCCACCTCATGCAGCCTTCAAGGTGCCAAGATTGTGGCAGGGGTGGAGAAGCAAGAGAGCACAGTGCAGAGATGGGTCGTCCAACCCTAGCTTGTTGGGACACTGTGGGCTATCAGGCCTCTCCAGCCTCAGTTACTTGTTCTGTAAAATGGGACAGCTGGTTTCATTACAATGTGACTGTCATGAGGATGAAATGGAATCATGCAGCCACATGTATATAGTTGATTGAGGTGCTCATGGAAGATCCCTCGCTTCCTGTCCTCTTGTTCAGTGTCACAGGCTGGGCCTCAGCAAGAGATTTCACCAGCCTATTAGAGAGATGAAAAGAAAGATAATGAGCCCTGGCTGGGTGGTTCAGTTGGTGGGAGCATTGCCCCATGCATCGAAAGTGTTGTGGGTTCAGTTCCCCCTCAGGACACATACCTAGTTTGCGGGTTCAATCCCCGGTCAGGGTGAGTGGGATGGGGGCAACTGATTGATGTTTCCAATAGATGTATCTCACATTGACGTCTCTCTCTCTCTCACTCTCTCTCTCTCTCTCTCTCCCTCTCCCTCTCCCTCCCCCTCCCCCTCTCCCTGTCCCTCTCTCTGTCCCTCTCCCTTTCTCCCTCTCTCCCTTTCTCTCTAAAATCAATGAAATATCCTCAGGTGAGAATTAAAAGCAAAAGGAAGATATTTAAATCCAGGGCAAAATTTGGGGAGAAGGAAACACCCTTCTGTTGAAAAGAAAACTGCAGGTTAATTAACATACACGTTGCCCCTACGCTACATCTCAGGGTCACATGCTGTAGACCAAAGAAGACTTAGGTCAGACTCCTGACTTAGCAGCTGTGTGGTGGTGGCCAGGTCACTTCCATTCTCTGATCCTGAGTGTCTGTCTCTGTAGAATAAGAACAAAATTAATGTTTACTTGACATTTATTAATAACAATAATATTTACAGTGAAAGGCTGTTATGAGGAAAGTGTGCAAAATACCTTGCAGAAAAGCAGACACCTAGTTCGTGCTCCCTGAATATCAATTACCTTCGGCCTTCTTTTCTCATTTCCACTTGTGCAAGGTGGAACTGTGTGTCCACCCGCCTTGCTCCGTGCTCTTGCTTCCCACTCTGTCTTTCCCTTTGAACCTTCCTTGATTCTTCCCCTGCCATGGGCCCGCCCTGACTCTGGCAGCCCTCTTGCTCAGTAATCCCTCCAGCACCCTATTCTCCAGACATATGTCTGTCACACTCCTCCTCACAGCATACGTGTAATTATTCATTTGCCCGACTCTGCTATTCAAGTGCAACCTCCCTCATGCCGGGACTCTATTTTATTGATTAAATAACTATTTGTTGAAAGGTCTTATATATTTGCTTTTTAAATTGAGAGGCTATTATATCTAAGCACCCTGCCAAAGGAATGGGAGAGAGCAGGTAATGAGACAAGCAGGAAACCCGCCCTCTTAGGGCTTAAATTCAAAGTGGGTGGGAGACAGAAACCAGAACCAAAATACAAGTAAACAGTTAGACAATTAATGTCTGCAATATGTCTTCCAGCTGGAGAGGGGAGAAACTGAAGGAAGCACTCTGCCCGCACAGCTTTCAAAGGAGGTGCCCTTCAAGGAGGATGTCATAAAAGACACAAAGGATGACATCTGAGGACTCCTGTTATAACACAAAGATTAAAAAAGAAGTATCTTTGCCAAAAGCCAAGAGGAAAGAATTTCCTCAGGCAGAGGGAAGAGAATATTCAAAGATCCTGGGGCAGGGAAGAGTTTGGTGGTTGTTGGAGCTTAAACAAAGTTACTGTGCCTGGAGTGGAAAGCCCAGCCAGGAGAGCTGTGTAAGGTGAACAGGAGGGTACAAGCAGGAAACGGGTCACCGGGCTCACTTGGACAATGTAACATATTTAGATTAGAGGTCAGCAAACTATGACCTACAGGCCAAGGCGGACCTGCTACCTATTGTTAAAACAAAATTACATGAGAACACAGCCACACCCACCTATGACATGTTGTCTGCTGCTGCTTTCAAGCTACAAAATCAGGGATGAGCAGTTGCAACAAACACCTCATAGCCCACAAAGCCTGAAATATACACTTAGCCCTCAGAGCCTGAAATATACACTGTCCAGCCCTTTACAGAGAAAGTTTGCCAATCCCCGGGTTAGACTATAAAAAGAGGCCAGTTGGAAGGATTTGTAACTGAGGAGGGATGTGGTCTGATTAGACACTCAGAACAGTGCCTATCTCAGACTGGAATGGCCAATGTGCTTGTTGAATGAGTGAGTGGATACTTAGATGAATAACGCTTCATTATCCACAACCATATAATATTATCCCCTCCGGTAGCACAAATAATCGGGAGTTTTTGGGACTGAGCGGGAGCCTCCCATCCATCCAGGCAGACTCCGTTTTTCACAGTGCTAACAGCTGACGGATACTTAGAAAATTGAATGTTTTATGCAGCTTCAGATTGGAAATAGCAGTGCGGTTTTCACCACAGGGAACCCTCTTAATGTAAATCCAACCCAATTACACACACGCAGGCAGGCGCCAAATTTGCAGCTAGACTGAGTTTTGCCCAGCAGCAAATGAGGCACAGCTCAGGGAGGGGGTGGAGGTCTGCTGGGAGGGTGCAGGAGCTGCAGAAGGCACTCCGCCCTGGGGGCCGCTGCTGGTGACTCATGTGTGGAGGGTGCTGGGTGGCTTACAGCACCCAGGATAAAAGAAGCTTATGCAAATGCAAGTCAGGCTGCATTCTGCAGTTGCAAAATCATAAATAGGGGAAATTGCTCCAAAACCATAAGTAACTTTTGGCCCCTGAAGGCCATTATTCTGGCCAGTTACAGATGACCAAAGCTTTAGAGAAAGTTAGAGACTGGGACTTTTTTTTTTCTTCCTAAATCAATGGCAATGAGCTTTGTGAGATCTGTGCGAGATCAGACACGTAGAGTGATGGGTGTTCTCACGCTGAGGTGGACTGGGCACGAGTAGTGAGCATGTTAAACTTCTGTGTCATTGGCTGGGGCTGCAGGTCATCAGCAGCCATGTAGCTGTCCTTAAGGGTAGTGCTCTCTGAGTGCTGGAGGGGCCTCCATTCAACAACCCTCTCCCAAGACATAGACATGGGGGCCCTCGCCACCACGTGCTAGGTGTTCAGGGGTGGCCTGTGTTCTTAGGAGCTTACACTAGTTTGCTAGAGGTGCCACAACAAACTACCATGTACTGACAGGCTTGAAACCACATCCATTTGTTTTTTCACAGTTCCAGAGCCTAGAATTCTAAAATCAAAGTGCAGGTAAAGCTACACTTTCTCTCAAGACTGTAAGCAGGGATCTTCCCTGTCTTTCCCTAGTTCATGGCGGTAGCTGGCAGCTCTTCATGTTCTTGTTTGTAGGAGCATCACTCCAATGGCTGCCTCTGCTGTTGTCACATGGCCTTCTCCCTCTAGGTCTCAGTCCAAAGTCTCTCTTCTTACAAGGATGCCAGTCACTGAATTAGAGTCCACCTGAATCCAAAACGACCTCATCTGAGTTTGATTACATCCACAAATGCCCTATTTCCTAATAAGGTCAAATTCATGAGTTCTGATGATTAGGATCTGAACCTATGTTTTGGGGAAGCACAGTTCTACCCATGATGGAGCTGTAGGTAGATGTCCTATGGAAGGACCCTGTGGAAGGAGAAACCCGGGGAAGGGAATAGGCATTCTTCTTCTCACCAGCCAGAAAGGACATTGAAGAAGGCTGGGCATGTTCCCACTTGTGTGAAGGCTCTGGGCATGGGTAATTGCAAATCTCAGACAGACCAGAACAGAGCTTAGAAGGCTGGATCTCCAAACAAACACAGGTGAGGATGCCCGAATCACCCCCTTCCACAGGTTGTTTCCTCAGCCCTCTCTCTCCCCACCTCCCCAGTAACCTACTCTCTACCTCTTGCCAACTCTCTCTGGGTCTCTGGCATTCAGACTCTGCCCTCTGCTCTGCCATCCTCCCCAGCCCATTTGCCTTGCACCCACATCAAAGACAAACTCTCTTCCTTTCCTTCTGTAGCCTTTGGTGGCCTGTGGAAGAGGCAAAGGATGTTCAAAACAATAGTTTGAACTGGTTCCCCTTCATCAAGAGTAGGAAGAGCTCCACTATTTGTTTAAAGTCATAATAACAAAAAAGGCACTAAACACTGATTGATATACCTTTCTGAGTGTTTCAGAACTCAGAAAAGCACTTTCTATCCAAGACATGCCTAACTGAGAATTTCTTATGCAGCAAAGGAACCAGATTGAGAAGTTCCTTGACCCCTGCAAATATTTAGCAAGCAGTGTGGTGGGCACCCACCCTCCAAAATGTTGTGTAGGCAGGTAGCTCCCGGAATGGTCTGTAATCTAATTTTAATGGGAACTTCCACTCAAAACTAAGGATTCTGGGGGGAAAGAAGAAAGAGAATGAGAAGAAGAAGGAGAAAGAGGAGAAGAAGGAGGAGAAGGAGAAGAAGGAGGAGGAGGGAGGAGGAGGAGCCATCAGCATCATTATGTCTCAAACTGTCATGTGTCCACCCACCACCTGGGGATCTTCTTAAAATGCAGTTTCTCAGCTGGGGCCTGAGAATCTATGTTTCTAACAAGATCCCAAATGATGATGATGCTGGTCCCCTGGCCACACCTTAAGTATTGAGGATCTAGGTAAGCCTCTTGGAAAGGGATGATCCTTTTCAGAATTGTTCACCCTGAAGCATGCGTGTTCAGCCAGGAGGAGGCCAAGAGTCATGTTGATCCCTCTTCATATAAAAAAACATCCAAGAAAAATGAGAGGACACTCCATTCCTCATGAGATTCTATAACACTACCCTCATCTTGAATGACAATCATGATTTATAAATAAGTTTATGTTTTCCTTAACTGGCACTCAGGCCAACCAAGTTTCTACCCCTACATATGTCTTTATAAAGTCCTATGGTTCCAGGAGAAATAATGATTTTGTAATTTCACAATGGATCTGATTATGGCAAGAAGTGATAAAAGGGTTTTATGTTGACATTGATGTAGATGCAATTGCATTTAATCTTCACTAAAACCCAATAGGAAAAGTGAAGAAACTGAGGCCCAGGGAAGCTAGATCCAAAATTAGCTCTAAGTGCAAAAATCATTTTACTGGAACACTCTGGCCTCTGTGATCTCTTTGCTTCCTCATTGGTTTTTTCCTTATTAATATGCAGGCCTGATCTCTCCCTGTGGGGACCCAATGAAGAGTCAGACAGAAGCACATTTGCTGCCCCACTCTCCCCAGCCCTCAGCGTGCTCACATTAAAATTAAAACTGAGGATAGTTATAGGATCCACTTCACAGAGAGGATGAGTGAATGAACTATAAGGGACACTGCATGTGCCCCACACTGAGGGGACATTTAATGACTCTTCTCCTCTCCCTCCACTCCACCACGTAGGTAGAAGAAAGGAAAGTGCAGGAGCACGCAATCAGTTGTCCTGGGGTCCCAGAAATCCACCGTCCAGTCATTTCCTGCATGTGCTAACTTCCTCCCCAGGGTGCCCAGTTACAGGGCTCCTCACCCATGACAGTGGGCAGGGAGTGGCCAGGGCTGAAATGCAATCGTGACTAACTAACTTCTGAATAAACCATGGGGATGCCAGGATTCAGATCTCCACCCTCGTCCTATAACTAACTCCCTGACCTTTTCTGAGTCGGAACGGAGGGGAAATATGTACAGAAGGAGGGACCTGAGTGTACCCAGGATCTCTGAAAATGCTGATTCCTTCTAAATCTGTACATGGCATCTTTAATGGTTAATTTCCTTGCTCCAGAACCTGGCTTTGAACCTGGTCCAAACCTTTCAGTATATGACCCCACGTAAAAGCCTTTTTGTGTCTCAGTTTTCTCATTTGTAAACTTCATAAAGTTATTGTAAATGGCACATGATATAACTCACTTACTGAAGTCCGTGGTTCATAATAAGAGCTCAATAAACAATAGCAATCATCATTATTTTTATTTCTTTATTGTCACTGGCAGTTGTCCCTGTCAATATAGCTCATACCTTTTCTGCATAACTCCTATCTTTTCAGAGTCTGGGTTTAGAGAATCAAATATTATTCGACACCCTAGTTTTCTTTTTTTCTCTTTTTTCTCCCAGTAAATATAGTTAGAGTCCCAGAGTTTTATTTTTTGTATTTTTTATTTATTTTAATTTGGCAAAAAGCAAACACTAATTATTTTCAAGTTTATTAAGATATAATCGACATATAAAATCACATAAATATAAAGTTTAAAACACAATGAGCCTATATATGTATACCTAGAGTTTTCCAATGGAATAGCTACTAGAAATAAATTCCCTTGCATTCTGGAACAGGTTAATCTTGCACACACAAAAAACAAGGAAGTCTGATTTTAAATGCTAAATTTTACAGAAAAGTGGAATGTTCCAAAAAACATGATGCAGGTAAAGATGCTGAGGTCTTATTTGGGCTCAATGGCAAAAAAAAAAAAAAAAAGGAAGAAAAACCACAAAAAACTGGTGACATCAAACACAGCTACAAAAATGGGAAATTGGCCATAAAGCAAACATGCTGCTTATTGTGCCTTCCGTGTGTACACAAGACAGAGTCAAAAGAGTTGATTCAAACCCTGACTTTGCCCCTTCATAGATGGTATGGCTTTGGACAAGTTTTCTGACATTCCAGGTCCAATCTCCTTGTTCTTACCAACAGGGGCTGCTCTGCATATTCTCTGGGAATAAGGCATGCATTTAGTTTTACATGCAGAATAAAGATGGTAGCAAATCTCTCCCTGTCTCCTTCCCCTTCCGTCCATCTCTTGCTGTCCCTTTCTCCCTTACTCTTTCATTTTCTTTTTATGCTTTGTTAATGCTGGCTCATCTTCCCATTCTTCTTCCCCTCGCTTGTCCTGATGGCTCATCCCTACACAATTTCCTTTGAACAGGAATATTTCGGTCCTTCCCCCAGAGCACATGTGTTGACCCCCAGTGTTGAGCCTACAAGATCAGGAAATCTCATCGGATAGCTGGTGGCATGCCCTAAGCAGTCTTGCACAAAATAAAGTCACGTTGGTTAAGCTTAACCCCTCAAGGTCTCCACTAGCTATTCTGGAAGACAGATTAGCCATTCAGTCACTATCACGGATTGACAGGCTCCTCCAACACAACGTGCCAGCCCTGTCTTGGTCACTGGGGATACAGAGATGAAAGAGAACAGTCGTGGCTGGGTGACTCGGTTGTTTGGAGCATCATCCCACACACCAAAAGTCTGGGGGTTCAATTCCTGACCAGGGCACATACCTTGGTTGTGGGCTCCATCCCCAGTCGGGGCATATGGGGGAGGCAACAAATTGATGTTTCTCTCTCTCTTTCTCTCTCTCTCTCTTCCTCTCCCACTCTCCCCAAAATCAGTAAAAACATATCCTTGTGTTAGTATTTTTTAAAAAAAGAAATGAAAGAGAATATCTTGTGCTGAATATGTGTAGTGACTAAATTATCATAGTGGACAAGGGCAGGCTTCCTTGGGGAGGCCACAGATGAACTGGGTCTCAATATTCATTTCAGCAGAGCAGGGATAGCACAGAAAGGCACGAGGACTCTGAAGGGAAAACCTAGTATCCGGAAAGTGTGCATTCTAGTACCACCAGTCCCCACTGGAGTGCCTTTTCCCTCCTCCCCAAACCATCCTGCCCCTTCCCCCACCCCATTTCCTATAACTCCTTCTATGCCTTCACCCTATCATCCAGGTTCATACCTCTTAATCCAGACACCTCGCCCAGCATCAGCCCCTTAGCCTCTGTCCTAGGGTTTCTGACCTACCTGCTCTGTAATCCACCAACCTAGCCCAGTGCATGCCAAAGAGTAACCCAAACAGAGAGCACTCACATTAGAATCACTGGAGAATTTGTTAAAATGTAGTATCCAGGGCTTCACCCATATTTTACAGAATCAGAAAGGCAGGGAGGAGACCACAGGAGTCTATTGGGTTGGCCACAAAGTCCTTTCAGGATTTTTCCTATGAAATAATAGACATGTTTTTCATCTTCACAATAAATTTATTGATTTGGATATTTTGAGTAAGTTAGCTATCTCCTATATGGTAGAACATTAACTCTTCTCAATTAACGTCTCAATTTGGTTGCTGCTAACTTCAACTGGTCTACCTGACCATGGAGCATTGTGCAGTGAGAAACCTCCAGCACAAAGCTTCACAAACCACTTCTGACACATTCGATCAGTCACAGCACCTTCTCCGTTCACTGCACAAATCTTTCTTCATGTTTCAGTTGCATTTTTACCTTTCTTGAAATAATAAAGCATAATATGCCAGAAATGTTACTTATTTTCTTACATCTTCAATATTAAAATGGCTACACAAAAAATTCACCACTTTTAATACTTTTTTTAATGCACGCTGATATGACAGCTGTCATAATACAATCCAACAAAATTGTTTCGAATGAAGTTAAAGACAACTGAATACTACTAGAGCCACCTTACAGAAAAAAACAAGTGAATTCTTGGCCAACCCAGTACATTTTCTCAAAACTTCCGCAAGACTCTCCCCTGCACACCCAGATGGTGAACTACAGAGCCCATCCTTGTTAAGGTCACACTAATTGATAATAGCTTATCCATCCTGGGAATTCAGTGAGTACTTTCTGTAGACCAGGCACCTGTGAGAAATGTTCATATACTGTACATCACATCTCTTTCAAAGTTACTGTGCCATTAACTTGTGCCCTGGTTTGAACCAGGTTCCAACATCAATACATTTAATTCACCCAACAACTACATTGAATAAGGTCTCTCTTCCTCCTAAATAGTTTGACGCTGGGAAGCGACACGGTACCTCTGGGGGTGCACATCTTTGCGCATCAGAGACGAACCACGTGGGTCCATCTGTCTGGGCCCAGAGCGGAGGAGAAGGGAAGCCATGCATGCTGATGTGGGCTGGGCAGACATAAAGGATGCAGACAGTGTCCCCCAAACATTCATTTCAGCCTGTGAGCCTGTCTGACAAATGAGATAGTCAGATGGTGGCAGAGAATATTCTTAACAACATTTTGCCTGTGCGTGCGTGTTGGGTTCTCGAGTGAGAAAGACATGGGTTTAAAACGAAGCTGGATCTCTGATTATCTGAAAGACCCTGAGTCAGTCAAGTAGAGAAATGAATGTTACATTCAAAGTTCTGAGAAATTATAACACAGTCTAGAGCAAAACAAAAACTCGACAATTAGAATGAAAAAAAGGCTTTCAGAGAACAACATCCAAAACTAAGCAAAAAATGACTTTACTGCACCAGGCTCTTTGATTCCACCAAATGAACTATATATAAATGTGAATATCAGACAGAGACATAATGAACTAAACGAGGACATGAAAATTTATAATAATAATAATAATAAGATACATGCAAGTACCCTGCAATATACATTGCAGGGTATCAATACAGGATGATGGTGGGCTTCACAGACCCTCACTCTAACAGTCACACCCAGCCTCATTTCAGCCTGTGCTCAGAGAACTCCCATAACAAGACCCCATTTGCCCATTTGCAGACCCTGATTCTCCGCTGTCCCTTCCCTTTGTTGTCCCCCGAAACTAAAGCCAACTCAGCAGGAAGGTAAAGCACCAAACAAGAGGCCCTCATCATGTGGGGGTCGGCATGAACTCTGTCTGAGAAATCCCAGAAAATAACCAGCCTGGCATGAAGTGGGCTTCAAGAACTGGAGGCTGAATGAGGTGTGATGGAGCTCTCACTAGCTGGCTGCCTCAGCTTGGCTTTATAGAAATTGTGGCGCTGAGTGATCCTGGCCAAGTAGCTCCTCCACCCCCACCCAATGAAAGCATGGTTTGTACCTGTGTGCCATCTCTCCTTCAGGTCTGGGAATCAAGGAGCCCCTTGGGAATCAGGCTATGTGGTCAGTCAAGTGTCTCAGACCAGCAGGAGAGCTGCAAACTGGGGATCCTGGGCAAAAGCCAGCAAGGCAAACATTCCTTCCTCCTTTCCACCCCCATCAGAGCACAGCCCTGTCTGCTGAGGCTTCCTGGCAAAGCTCAGAAAAAATGTCTCACCTGCCTCCCATAGCAGAGGCTTTTATTCACTCTTATCTGAGGCTTGGCTGGGCCTTTCTTTGGAGAGTCTGCAGCTAGATGTGGAAGCCTGCCAGGCTAAGCCAGGCTTGGCCAATGAGCCTGGAACCACCCTGTCCCTTTGTTAGAGAGAGGAAGCAACTAAGACCCCTTTGCTGAGCTGCCGTCCACTCCTACCAGGCACCTGGCAGCTAACAGATTAGTAACAGCAGCTGGATAGTGTTTTCTGAGCACTTACTACAGTCCAGGTCCTGAGCAAAGGCCCTGATGTGGATTATCTCATTTAATCCTTTCTCCACTGATGAGCTGTGTGAAACACAGAACTGATCATACACCCTGCTTTGTTCAAGGCACTTCAGTGAATTCCCATTGTGCTTAGAAGAAACACCCGAACCCTCAGCTCAGCCTCTGAGGCCCCCCGGCTCACATAAACCACCCCCTTCCCTCTGCACTCCGAAAACCGTCATTGCCAGCTGACAGGGGACTTGGCAGGGCAGGGTGTGGGCTTGGGCTCACTGTGAGAGAGTGGCATTTGTGGGCTGTCTCCGACATTGACTGGCTGTCCCCACCTCCCTGGTTGTCATCCAGGGTGGAAAACACGAAGCGGCCAATTATTCACTGTGACTTCACACCCCGCACACCAGCACAGACACACCGGGAACGTTGCTCTTTCAGCTCTTAAGCTTCTTCAACATCTTTCAGACTTTAACTTGCCAGAAATTCCCAGCGGATTCTCCCAATTAGTATAGTTCCCGTACAGACAACGCCGCCTTGCTGGCTGATGGAAGAACCCACCCCTCTGAATAAAGGGACACTTGCTGCCCAGGACCCAGATGCAACCTGCTCTGGAGAAAATGCAATGATGTCCCTTCTCACCTGTGCAGAGAGCGATTTCACTTCCCTGTCTCACCAGCCTTGTGAGACAGCCACACCAATCCTTAGTCAATGATGATGGCCATTTAACAGATGAGAAAACTAGAGCTCAGAGATGTGAGCAACTTGCTCAGGTCACATGGTCAAGAAGCAGGAAAACGTATGCTTTGAACACGCGCCAGCCTTTGAAGGACAGGTGGAGTCAGGCTAGAGAGGTTTTTCAGGAAGAGCAAGGCTGCCCACCTGAGCCCTGCCCTCCTGGAGAGCGGCAGGAGGTTGCAGTGTCCAGAGATTGGGGGTCTGCTCCCCCACCTTTGCTAAATGAGAGAGCATGCTCACTCTGGGTTTTAGGGAGAGGGTTTTTTTTAGCTTAACTTTAGTTTAGTTTAGTTTAGTTTAGTTTAGTTTAGTTTAGTTTAGTTTAGTTTAGTTTAGTTTAGTTTAGTTGTTTGCAACTCCATACTACCTGGTAGGGTTCTCAACTCCTTCTATATCCCAAGTTTTGAGTTTAGTGCTCTGACTTGCCTACCAAAAGACCTCCAAGGTGACACTGGGGTGTGAGTGACACACTGAAAAGAAAGGTAATTCCTAGTGTCAGTCCCTCACAGGTACTCCCAAGGGCACAAGCAAGTGCTATCCTCTCCATCTGCAACACATTTCTTATCTGACTCTCTCCAGGCTTTTGCTCAGTGCCCTAGTCAGCCTAGCATCATTCACCTGCGCTAGGGTTCCAACCCTCTCTGGCCTCCCTGCCTCCATCACCAGCTCCAGGCCTCCCTGGCTCCTTCCATGCCACGGTAGGAATGTGCATGCAGCCCGAGCTGCAGCTGCAGCACAGTGCAGGGGCTGAGGCCCCACGCTCTGGACTCACAGGGTCTGAATTTGGGTCTCTGCTTCACCACTTCTGCATTGAGCAAATTACTTTCAAAACTCAGTTTCTTTTTCTATTAATTGAGAATAACTCTCTATTTATTTTTTCTAATTAGAGTGGTTATGAGAATTAAATGTGTTAATAAGTCTTTAGAATAACATCAGGTATTTAGTATATACTGTACTGCTATTTCTTTTATCTCCTTTCCTAGAGCCTCAGGGGCTGTTACTAAACTCCCATTACCACAGAAATTGCTCCTGGTGATAGCTTCTCATGCCCACCTTCCATCCAACCTTCCCTCTCATCTCCAGCTCAAGTCTCAGAACTGAACCCCTTATACTGAACCTGCCCTCTCTACCCAGCCCTGATGGCTCTTAACAGAGCTGCCTGGGGTTCTAATTCTGGGCTCCCCCATTTGCTGTTTCTCAGATTATCCCCTCAAATCCACTAATGCTGGGCCCAGGATCTGGAGACCCCAACCCACTCCTCCACCTGGGGAAGGCCACTTCCTCCACCTTTCCCCTGCATTTGCTTGTCATCACCTGGGGTGCTGTTTCTCCCTGTCTTCCTCTAGCCATCTGCAGGGTGTCACCAAGGAGCTGGTGGGAAAAGTAGATTCCTGGTCCAGAATGCTGTTTTGTTTTTGTTTTTGTTTTTAAGATTTTGTTTATTTATTTTTAGAGAGAGGAGCAGGGAGAGGAAGAAAGAGAGTGAGAGAAACATCAGTCAGTTGCCTCTCACATGCCCTCATCCCGGGACCTGGCCTACAACCTAGGCATGTGCTGTGACTGGGAATCGAACCAACAGCTTTTTGGTCTGCAGGGCCATACCCAACTCACTGAGCCATACCAGTCAGGGCTAGAATGCTGTATTTTAACAGATTCACTAGAAAATCTGCAGGTCCGTGAAGTGTGTAAGCCACTCACCTGAGTGATCAGTATGAGCACTCGGCAGCTGAGTTCCGTCTTCTCCATCCTCGTCTTCCCCACATGCCCGTGAAATGCCCAGGTAGTCAAGCCCTCTGCCCACGCAGGAGCCTTCTTCTCCCCTCTCACCTGGGGAACGTCTGTCCTTCCTCCCAGGTGCAACGTCCTGGCCATCCTCTCTAGCGAAACTCTGACTCCAGGGAGCCACGCTGCTCATGTGTGTTTTAACACACTTTTCTCTGTATATTTTAACAGCAATGTGCTTATTATTATATGATGTGGCTCCACTTCCTCATTGGGCCCAGGGATCAGGAGACTCCCAGGCAGCGTCTTCCACTTCAGATCAGATGGGAAGGTGGGAAGAGGGCCAGAAGGCCAGAAAATGACCTGAACTGAAGATAGCCCTTTCTAAGCGGCCACTATTCACATTTGCACGCAATGGTGGCTTTGATCCTTCCTTCTTTTTTTTTTATAGGTTTTATGTATTTATTTTTAGACAGAGGAGAAAAGAGGGAGAAAGAGAGGGAGAGGAACAGTAAAGTGTGGTTGCCCCCCACACACCCCCTACTGGGGACCTGGCCTGCAACCCAAGCATTTGCCCTGACTAGGAATCAAACCAGCAACGCTTTGCTTTGCAGTCTGGTTCTCAATCCACTGGGCCACACCAGCCAGGGCCTGATCCTTCCTTCTAAATATGAAGGGAGTGTTGCCACTCAGATTTTACAGCTGAGAAGATGAGAGCTTGCAAGATCATAATGGTAAATAGCAAAGCTGGACCTCAACCTCAGCTTCGCCTGAGACTCCATAATAGCTATAACAGTTCCTGCAATATCCTCAGAGACAGGGTGAAGACATTGCTATGAGAGCTGCAGACAGTGATCATAAAATAGCTGACAAGGAACCAAAGATTCTGATTCTTCTGCTGTGCATGTTTAGTCCCGAAGGACCCCTCTCAGCCTGCAGCATGTCCAAGACTGTGAGCCAAGCCTTTGACTCAGGGTGACCCTGATCTGAAGCCCAGCGTCATCATCAGAAGTGTGGGATCCATTCACCACTTAGATTTACAGACTTGCTTTCTACTCCCACAGAAACACACTCAGAAATGACCCCAGCACCAGGCATCCATCAGAAATCTGTGTGATTTCCCTTTTTATGATGGGGAAGGAAGGGCTAGCCAGAGAGGCGGGGGAGAAATTAACTTGATGTCAAGTTTCAATTGCTGAGCTACTAATCTAATCCATGGCAGCTTACTCTTTTAGATGTACGACTTTCCAAAAATTAGAAATATCCTCTTTTTCCAAAAGGCTGTTGGAGAGGAGATAATTACCCCAATACAATCTGTGCTTATTCTCATAGTTGTGTTTTTTTTTAAACACGACAACATTTCCTGCATGTGTTCAGTGAAGCTGAAAATGCTATTTTGATAATGGGCCCACAGAACGTTTAACAGGCCTGGATGACAATGTGAGACTTTCTTAAGGAAAGAGAAGGCAATGAAAAGCTATTATAGGAGCCATTAATGAGAACCAGGAGGTCTGCTGGAGACATCGCTGCAATTCTCAGTTTGGCTGTTTTCTTAATAAGGCTCTTTGAAGATCAGATGCGAAGTGTGATCTCACCAAAACCCAGAGCCCTCGACCCTGTTCTTACTTAACCTGACCCTCCTCATTCACAAGATATAGTCCTCCTTCCTCAGCATCCTCCCCCCAATTAATAAAAATTGACTGGGTACCTACCAAGGGCCAATCTCCCTATTATATGCTGGCAGTTAAGTTAAAAATAATCTTTCTCCCTGCACATCACAGGCTGAGGACGGTGTTCCAGCGTGATGGGTTCTAATGGTGGGGCAGCACTGCTGTAGGAGGCCTGTGGGTGCAGAGAGTGGGAGGCAAGTCAAGTGCTTGGTCTCAAAAGATGAGGAGAACCTTCCTGGTGTGAGAAACTGAGCCTCAGTCTGATACCCATCACTGAACCACCTACTGAGGTCAGAAGTGTGAGAAGCGCTTTGATTGGCAGGATGTGGCTGCCTGCTTGGTGGACATTTGCTGTTGCAGCTTGTTCCCATCTATTCCCCCTGCTTCTGGGAACAGGATCATAGTGTTCTTGGGAGAACCGCCTCACCCCTCAATGAATTCCCCAAGGGTTGACTTTGCTGTCATTGCCAAAGGTGGACATGTGACCACTGACTTTGCTTGTAACACTGAGAAGGAAAGAAAAGGGGCAGGAGGGGGAGGAGCGTGGAGGGAGGAAAGAAGAGGCAGCCCAGTGGGTCTATAGCTAGTGTAGCTCTACAAGATGCAAAGGTCATTTACAAAATGGGGGTCTTCTTACTTCTTTGAATGATTTTACGTCGCTGAGATGCAAACCCTTCCTTCTTTTAGAGTTTGACCAAAGCACATGGCTGAGCTTTTGTTGTAGTTCTTTGGATGTGTGTTTCAGTTGATTTTGTTTGGTAAAAAGAAACAGAGACCTTTGTCTGACTTTGAAATCCATACGGTTCAGAACAAAGATTGCATATTAGAAAGAAGGAGGCCATAAGTCAGAGACATGAGAATTCAGGGAGATCTTGGAGAAGGCCTTGGAAGTGGGACTCGAGGCCATCTGACCCTAATCCCAAGGGACTAGCCAACATCTGGGTTATGTAAATAAGCAAACAAACAAACAAACAACTCTTTGTTCAAAGTTTTTTCCTCTCTAGTATAAAGTGTCTTTTGATAAATCTAAGTAACCCTTATCATTTCTTTTAGCCCACATCAGGCTTCTTAGCACCTTGAACTTCATTCATGTAACCAAGCCCTCCAAAGCACCTTCTCCATTCAGAGAGACAATTCTTCCTGTCTTATATGATTCTGCTTTTCATTCCAGTGGGCTTTCCACAGCAACATTTGCCCCAAACTTACTGTAACACCGCTGATCATTTAGCACGTGTTGTTAGCCCTGCAGAACTAGAGAAAATAAGGAAGATGGGAAAGCCACAGGTAGAACCTAAGAGGAGGATTTCAAGGAAGGTGAGGCTTTGATCTCACAAGGCAGGGATGTGACAGCCAATGCCTGAGCTCCACGAGGGCAGGAAACCTATCTACCTTGTCCATTCATATACCTCCAGCCTCTAGGACAGTGGCTGGAAAAGGCACAGGGCTCCATACATATTCTTCAAATGAATAAATGAATGGATGAACCCCTAGAGCTCTATGAATGAAATATTATGACTCACAGAAGTGAAGAAACTGAGGTGAAGTGGACTTCTGCAAGTGGCAGAATCCCAGGGCAAGGACAGGAATTCAAGTGGGTTTGGCTGCAAAGCCTGCGTCATTTTCAGTCTCACACCGCTGCCTCCTTCTTCCTATTTAAAGAGCGTTGCTTCCTGTTGCCTTGTCCCCCAACTTGCTGTTTTCAGTGATCTAATCTTCAGCACACTGCAATACTAAAAGCAGTGATTTTTTATAGTTAGAAGGCATTGGAGTCACACAAAGACTGGACAGCATGTGGGTTTCTGAGCTCCATCCCCATAGATAGGAATTCCATCAGCCTGGGTGAGAGCTGGGAATCTGCAGGTGTAAACTGGGTCCATTACACGACTCACCCTTTTCTGGAAAAACAGCTGTGGTGTTGCAGCCAGATCCTTACAGACCCCCTGTACTGTTTAATGTGTGTCTCTTGGCAACTGCGGGTTCTACTTTCAGGGGGCCACCCTTGTGTTACTTGAACTTACTCTGCCCACATGCACAGAAAGCTGAAATTCCTGGGAAATTCTATTCCCCCGGGAACCTTCAGATTGTCGTGCGAAGTAGGAAAACTCAATTCCGTGGCTTCGAGGCAGGACACCTCTGAGGTTTAACTTATACTCTAACATCCTTGTAGGAGCAAGCTGATGTCAACCTTTGCAGGACTTTCCTGAGACCACGCCCTTGCTTGACTCCCTACCTGCCTGATTTCCCCCTCCCTTGCCAATTTCCCTTCACAAGTGTCCTGCAAGAGAATCTTCATCCCTGGGCATTCATGCTTCCTGGCTTCAATTCTCCGTTGTTCCTGCCCTGTTTGCAGCCTTTCTCAGAGCTTGGTCATACAGAAAGGTGAACATCAACAACCCAGAATCAACACAACCTGAAGCTTAAAAGTGGGTTCTCACCTACTCCCTGGGAACCATACAAGTTTTTAATGGAAACAGGGGTCAACAAGCTGGAGGATAGAAGGAGCCATGCCTCTTCCAGGAAGGCAGAAACTCCAGGAAGAGTTGGGTCGGAGCTGCCAATGAGGGCTGATGCCATACCACCCATGTCTAGTGAGAGCTCCTCTTCTTTCTGGCAAACCTGAAGGTCAGACCCTTCTGCCGTGACCCCACTAGGCTTAGCTCCTTTTTCTTCTCCTGTCTCCTATAGGAAAAATGCACATGACCTCCTCTTAAAGACCTGGAGGTTTATCTGTCATTATTTTCTCTGTTTTCAAAAAAGAATAGAAAGAAGAAAGAACAACGGTATTTCTTCATAAGGAACTGCGTGACCAAGTGACACATCTCTCTGTTGTGAAATCCAAGCACTGTCCTAAAAGATCTAGAAGAAAAGGGAAGAGAGGGACAAGGTGGCCTGAAGAGGAAGCTCTTGCTATGTATTTGCATTTCTATGGAAACAGCCTTGGGCAGACAAGAGGCCTTGGTCCTCTGTGGTCAGAGGGACAGAAGGTCAGGTGCCTAGCAGCTGGTCAGAGGCTGCTGTAGCAGCAGTTTGCAGGGAATGGGACGGCACAAGAAGACAGACTTCAAAGGCATCCAAACCTTCTATCAACAGGAACCAGGAACTTGTGGGCCTCTCCCTCCGTCTGTCCGACTGAGTCCTGTGACAGTCTCTTCCCCTGTGCATTTGCAAATGGGCTCTCCTCCCCCTAAAAGGGCTGTGCAGTGGGACAGGCAGTGCAGATACCAGAGAGAGAAGACAGATGGATGACTACAGAACCAGCAGATGAAGGAAAGGAGGATAGCGGTTCATTTGTACTAAATGGTCCAGGTAGAGTTGATTCCGGTAACACTAGGACAGTTGCATGTCAGCAACATCAATCATGCGGATTAGTAGATCAAAGAAGAGAAAAATAAGAGGATCACTTTGAGAGCTACTTAACAACAAAAAAAGTTGATCCTCATTAGGAAAAAAAATAAACAAACAAATCTGATTAAAGTAAAAATAGGAAAGAAATGTTGAATCTGATAATGCTACTACTACAGGTTTACAACTAAATCATGCCTAAAGATAAAATATCAGAATCATCCCCACTGACATAAAACAGAGAAGCATCAGCTGACACCAGTGCTGGTTTAGCGTTGTTCTAGAAGTCCTAGTCCCCACAATAAGATAAGAAAAAAAGTTTTACTATTGATAATAATATGCAAAATTATCACTATCTGCAGTTGAAGTTACCTATATGGAAAATCCAAGAGACAACTAAAAGGTTAATAAGAGATTTGAGAAAAGTGAAAAATATATGGCTATAAACATATATGTTTAATATACAATAAATAAAATCAATAAATAAAAATATAAACATATTTATCTTGTTAAATATTATATTATTCAATATTATATTACAAGTATTCAATAAATAAAAATATATGCATATATAATGCTTACTGTGTACCTTTGTAGCATGATGTACCATTCTAATCCTCACCACAAACTAGCAATGTGGGTATAGCCTTTATTCTTACAGATAATACAACTCAGTCTCAGAGAGGTTTAGCATCTTAGTCAAGGTCACACAGCTTCCAACAGATGGGATATGAACTCAGGAATGGTGCACTCTGAGTGTACTAGCCCAATCTGATTTTTATGATCAATACAAATGTGACTGTATTAACAATATTAAAATTTTTTAAAAGCTACCCTTAAGGGGGCACTGTCTATGTGCCATGCACTGCACTATGAATGCATGATTTCTTTCTCCCCAAAGAGCAGCAAAGTTCCTCAGAGTTTCCATGGTCAATGTACATTTTTAATAAATAAAATTTTAATACTCAGAAATTGCTTACTTTCCCTAAATAGTATTAGTCATGTATAATCTATGAGCAGAGAAGTATATTACCTGGAACCAGAATAGGTTAAAAAAAAAATGAAGAAACTAAAATATATCAAATGTAAACTGATCTCCTGAAAAAAATTTCAAGACAAATATTACCAGTATATTTCAGATAAAGGAGGCTGAGAAACAGAAAATGTTACCCAATATATTCCATAGATGGAGGCAAGACCCAAACCCAGATCTGTCCCCATCTCCCTTTAGCCCCTTATCTCAACTTTTACAAGAAGCATACTTCACGGAGCATTCCTAGAGCAAAGCACAGCATTTGGCCCAGAGAATAAGGGAGATCCTTTCTCCACCCAAACGTAGTTACACTAAACCATCTCATCAGGGTCGGCTGCCTTCATGGAGCACTTGCTGTGTGTTGGTGGAGAACTACGCAAGTTCATTTTTTGTGCTCACAGTAGCACTGGTAGGAAATAGAGTTACTGTCCCCATTCTGCAACCAGGAAAGCTGAGACTAAGAAAGTGTGTACCTTTCCCAAAGTAACAGTTAGTGAGTAGTAGATCCAAGATTCATATCTAGAGCTATCTGAAGTCAAAACCCATTTATCCACACATTCAGTTGCCATCCCAAATGTGAGGGCAAATTGACTCAAAATTCACCTCCATTCCTGCTTCTGACCCTTGCATCATATAGATTACTGAGACCTACACCCAGAGGTCTGATAAACCCAGATACCTGGATCTTCTCAAACACACCAGGTGACCATCAAAGTATGCTCATCACCTTTGAGGCCTTCAGGCCTGGAGAATTCTGCTCTTGGTCCAGGATTTAGTTAGGAAGAGCCACCCCCAGACAAGAAGTGAGTTAAGTCTACTTGTTTTTTCTCTGGAAAAAATAGCTTCTGGGCTCCCTGTCCACATATGGCCAGAGCATGTCATTTGGAGGCAAGAAAGAGAATGCACTGTTTACTGTGGAATGACTATACCCTGGAAGATAGTCTCTCCCAGGAATTAGAGATATAACTCACTCCCAGTCTAAGGTAGTGGCAGGCTACTTTTCCTTCTGATCAGGGATGACCAGGCAGAGAGGTTAACTAACAAGCAGACCAGGAGAAGTTAGGACAGGAAGTGGGAGGAAATACTTTTGCCTAGGGCTTAGGTGAGCTGCTGGCCTGTATCGAATGCACCCTAGTTATTTGACAAGTTCTGCACTCACACAGCCTTGTCTGCTCTCTCCCTCCGAAGAATTCCTGATATGAACTGAGAGGCATCTACATCCTTTCTGTAATCCACCCCTGTGCGAAATGGAGATTTCTCTGGGAAGTAGAGCCTGCCTTGCCATCTCGGCTGCCAGGTTGGCAGTAGAACAGTGGAAGCTTGTAAGCTGCAACCCTCACAGAGAGATGCCACCACATCATGCCTTTCACTGGGTCTGTGTTTCCAGCAAAACCAGCTGTGTGTCTGGTTCACTGCCTTGCCTGGCATATCCGGGAGCAGGAAGACAGTGACCACCACCCACCCGCCCCCACCCTGCCAGAGTTCCCTGCTCGATTCTCTTCCCTTGTCTGGAGAATTTCAGCTCACTGAACCTGGAACCTTGCTTTCAGGAAGACCTGAATATTCTGTGGAAGCAAAAGGTTAGGGAAAATACGATGCATGTTGGTACAGAGAACACCCTGGGTGCTTGGTCATTTAAACCTTGTAAGTAGGCAGTATGTTCACAGACAAGTCTACACTAGCAAACACTTATTTTATTTTTTTATAGTTTTTTATTGTTGTTTAAGTACAGTTGTCTCCATTTTCCTCACACTACTCCCCCCCCCACTCCACCCATCTGCCCCTCCAATCCTACCCCTCTGTGGCTTTGTCCATGCATCCCCTACACATGTTCCTTGACAACCCTTCCCCTTTTGCTCCCCACTATCCCCCTCTCCTCTGACCATCATCACTTTGCTCTTTATTTCAATGTCTCTGGTTATACTTTGCTTGCTTGTTTGTTGTGTTGATTAGGTTCCACTTATAGGTGAGATCATATGATATTTGTCTTTTACCACCTGCCTTATTTCACTTAGCATAATGCTCTCCAGATCCATCTATGCTGTTGCAAAAGGTAGGAACTCCTTCTTTCTCTCTGCTGTGTAGTATTCCGTTTACACTGGCAAACACTTCTTGTGGAATTATTCTAAGTGTTGATGTTTCAGGCTCTGCACCACTGATCTGCCCAGAGCTAGAGAGGCAGACAAGGCCCCAACTCTAAAAGCTAAGTTAAAAGACTTTCTGATGTCCCCCGCCACACACATACACACACACACAGAAAATTCATGCCAGATACACATATATGGCTATTTTACTAGTGAGAAGCTGACACCTATAGCCCTTATCCATAACAGTTACTGCCTTACTAAGTAGGCTTTGCACTGAGAGAATCAAGAATGATGAGAAATCTCAGGGTGGGGTGGAGACCAGATAGAAAGTCTGTTTCTATAATGAGAGTGTAGTCCACTCATTCATTTATTCATGCAGTTGCTAAGGCAATAAGTGCATATTAAACACCCATAGGTGAGCAAACAGGTTCATTCAGCACAGCGACAGTTTTCTAGGGGATGCTGCAGTGCTGTTGGACCCCAGAGGCAGGCAGCTGATGAAGCTCGGCTGTGGGGACCCAGGAGTGGTTTCCTCAAAAGGCAAATGCCTAAACTTAGCTCTGACACATGAGTAAGAGCACATGCAAAGGCCAGGGGATGGAGATGGGAGAAGGGGGACTCGAGGAGCTGGAAGGAGTTCAGGATGGATACAGGGCAGCTAGTAGTTGCTGCATTAAGAGGAGTCTTGTTAACTCTGTAAAGGAGGTTTTACATCATATTGAGCCCAATGGGGAGTCACTGAGACCTTTTAAAAGGGGAATGGTATGAACAAAATGAGTATTGAGAAAG
>PVIA01014608.1:0-26284 GCA_004024845.1 Tonatia bakeri
ACCACTATGTAGTGAATACTTGCATAATCACCATCTAGGTTAAGATATAAAACATTGATGACAACCTAGAACCTCACCCTCCACCAGTTAGTACCTCTGCCCTTCCTTCATTCTCCTGAATTGGCTCCTAGATTTTCTTTGTAAGTTACTACCCAAATATTTACTCTTCAACATTTTAGTTTCACCTATTTTTGAACTCTATACACATATACACATAGTATGCATTAATTTGTGTCTGTTTTCCTTCACTCACGATTTTGGTGAGTTCACATACATTTCTATGTTACGTGCTATTGTGCAATCAGAGTTAACCCATTCTATTGTAATGAGGCTTTGAGTTGTTTTCATTTGGGAGCCAATACAAATGATGCTGATGAACAATACTACATATACCCTCTGCGGCAGATACGCGCACTGTTCCTTTGGGTTTGTACTTTGGAGTAGAATTCCCGAGTCATGGGTATAAGGATCTTCAACATTAGTAAATAATGTCTTTATCTACTAATAAAGAATTATTAGTATATAATTCTTTTCATAAGTGGTTGAAAAAGCTATGCTTCCACATGCTGTACTTCAGAGTACCAGTTATTGCATATTTTCTCCATCGCTCGGTAATTTCAGTCTATTTAATCTCAGACTTAATATGATAATATGTCATAGATTAGACTTTCTGATAATATGTGGCTTTAATTTGCATTCAACAAATTAAGCATTTTCTAATGCCTAAGAAAGTTTAGTAACTTTTAATATGTTTTTGACCATTTATATGTATTTACACATAAATCCTTTTTTGGTAAAGTGCTTCTTCAGGTGTCTTGTCCACTTTTCCACAGAGGTAGCTTTTTCTCTGTCGTCCTTTATACAGTCTTGACATAAGCCCTTTGTAGCTTACTAAGCTGCATATATTTTTCCTCATTGGTGGCTTGCCTTTCACTCTCATAATCATGTCTTCATGCACAGAAGTTCTCGATTGTAATGTGGTCAGTCACATGTATACATGTTTTTATATCCTTTTTGAATGTGTTTTCCTGCCTTGCAATCATGAAAACAATTATTCATGCTATGTTACACACATTTTATTATTTTGCCTTTCATTTTAGGACTATACTCAACTCTCAGCTAATTTTGATTCATGGTATGAGATATAAGTTTGTTGCATCTATTTTTTATTTGTTTTAGTGCACAGTCTCAGCAATATTCAGTGAAATAGCTGTCTTTTCCTCACTGCTCTGCAGTGACATGGTTGTCATAAATTGTATATCCATAACTATCTAGGTCTGGTCTTTTTTTATCCTCACTTGAGATATGTGGATATGTTTATTGATTTTCTGAGAAAGAGAGAGTTAATGAGAGAGAGAGAGAGAGAGAGAGAGAGAGAGAGAGAGCAATGTGAGAGAGAAACATTGATCATTTGCCTCCCGTAAGTGCCTCAACCCAGAATCAAACCTGCAACTTCAGTATGTGACATGACCAGTGACTGAACCCTCAACATTGAGTGCACGGGACAATGCTCCACCAACTGAGCCACCCAGCCAGGGCTGTACATCTAGTCTTTTGATCTTCAATTTAATTCAGTGGTGTGTTTATTTTTGAACTAATCTACATTATCCTAATGACTACAGTTTTATAGTAATCTTAGTTTCTGCAGAGTAAACCTGACACCTTCTTCAAGAATGTCTCAGCTTTCCATGACTTTTTAATTTTCATCTGAATGTTTAAATCAGCTTTTCAATTTCAACACATCACACACATATTTTAGAAATAATAATTCCATTGCATTGAATCTATAACTTTTCAATATTAAGTTTTCCATTCTATAACACAATATATCTCTCCCATTTAGGAATGTTTCCTTTATTTTATCTCATTCATATTTTATAGTATTCTGTTAGGTCTAAGATACACAAAGGGTAGAATTGTTAACTCAGACACACATGCAAGAACAAATATTACTAATAATTTAATAGCAAACATTACTAATAATTCCAAGGATACAGGATCAAGAATATGAGATTCGAGCAAAGTGCTCTCCTATGGAAAAGCCCCAAACCATCCATTCAGATCCCTAAAGATTCTTTCTCTCCTGTGGTGGGGTGTGTCCTGGTTCAGACCTAACATATGATGTTTAAACAATGCATGTGGAATATTGTTTGCACAAAGGGGACCATTTTGGGTAGTAAGCATGCTCATTTTGCACTCAACTCATTACCCCACTGAAGTGAAATTCTCCATCCTGTCATGCCCGCAAAAAGCCACATGTTCCATATTTTCTTTACAAGAAGTAAATAATGCTAAAAACATCTTAGAAAAGGACTGTCATTTATCTTTCTGCTACTAAATACCAGTAGTGCACTTACAAGGAGGTGGGTTTGCTAGCATGCTTGTGAGGGGATTGGTTGATGGCTGTTCCTGTGTCTGTGCATTTCTAGAAAATAGAGGGATTGTTTACAGGCGTGCTATTACCATTTTCTCCCCAAATATCTTTGTTAGATATACTTCTAACAAACTGATGGTACTGGCACTATTTTAAATGATTATTTCTTTTCAATATCACTTCAGTTTATTGTTGATATGTAGAAATGCAATTATTTTCAATATTGACTTTGTTTTCAGTAATCTTCAAAACATTAATTCTAATAATTTATCTGTAGCTTATGTTATATTTCCCACTACCTGATCATATCATTTACTATGATGAGAACTAGCTTTCTTTCTTTCTCTCTTTGTTTAATTCCTATTTACCTATCTGTTTGTTTGTTTATTTTTATCCCATCTCTGTGGCCAGGGCCTTCGGCACCATACTGAATAGAAGTGGTGACAGCAGAAGTGATGTTTCCTTTCCAACTGAAAAGAAAAAAATGTCAAGGTTTGATCACTACGTCTAATGCTTGCTGCAGTTGTTTTTGTAGACAACATTTATCAGCTTAAGAAAGGTCAGTTCTGTTTCTAATTTGCTAAGAAGTTTTATAATGAAGATATATTGAGTTTTATCAAATGCTTTTTTTGGTTACCATTAAGATGATCATATACTTTTATTCACGTGGCATCATATTGGTAGATACTTTCAATATGAAGACAACTTTGTAGTATTCTTTCCTTTCTTACTTTATGGAAAAAATTTGTCTGCATTGTTATTATTTCTTTGTCATATGTTTGCAAAATTGGCTGGTAAAAACACCTGGGTTTCACAGACATTTCAATCCAAGCTTCCTAATGCCAAGTTACTTCACAGCTAATCCACTGATGTAAATATGAAAAGCAATAGGAGATAGGGTAACAAAATTGAAAGCAATGATCATAGCGGTTAATTGGAAAATACCTCAATGCATTTAAGAAAAATAAATTTACAAGTAGACACGTAAACATGCAAATGGATGGACAAGCCAGTGACCTCATTTTTTAGTCCCTCATTTATTTTACAGCAAATGCTATAAAATACTGGAACTCCAATAACCTCATAGTATCTATAGCAGTAACCAAAAATTATTTGTTTTACCTCACTCTACATAGCACACTCTACCTCGTCCCTAAACCTAGATATTTCTGAAAGAATTCCATTCTAAATGATCCCTTTGAGAGTGAGACTAATGTGGATGGGATCTTTTAAGACTTCATCACTTTTTATGCCCTTCTGAGAGGATAGAACGAAATCTAAACAGATAAGAACTATTTGCCTCCATTTTGAATTCATGAAGCCTTTTTAGACATTATTCTACGACCTCTTCTGTCCATACCATCTGTATTAACCATAGTAATGCCTACACAGTTGAAATATTCTTCATACTTCTGGATTGTCAACACCAAACAGCAAGTAAATGGTGGTGTAACTATGTAGAAACTTCATTTCTTTAATGTAACTTTCCTTCCTTTTGATTCAGACTGGCCTCATCCAGCACCGTGACTCACCTGACTCTCTCTCCTTTGCATGTCCACTTCCATAGTCATTAAGCCCTCAGGACAATGAGGTTCTGGTCAACATCAAATAATCTTAGGAACAAAGCCTTCGTTCTGTTGTCCAGAGAGACAGACTTTTCATCAAACTAGAGGTGACATCTAGGCCTCAGTTGTGTTTTAGCTCCAGGCCCCAAAAGGTGGCAATTATAGAGGAAGTAATACCATGGCTGGCACCAGGACCAGATCACTGCTCAACCACCTCCTATCCTAGTGATGACTGATCAGTAAAGAAAGGCCATGACCCTGACCATGACCCTAACTCCCTTAGTCACCAGGATTATTGATTTGGCCCCCATACAACCCATTCCTTAGAAGCCATCAGGGAGCCAAGCCCTTGAGCACTTTGGGACACTTTCTAAAAAGAAAATTATTACTTTCTTTGATGCAAATTCCTGTTTGTGTCTTATGGGGTACTGATACACGCAGGTAAATGGACCCTTTTAGTCTGGTAACAGTGGGTATGG
Source organism: Tonatia bakeri (assembly GCA_004024845.1). Classification (NCBI taxonomy): domain Eukaryota; kingdom Metazoa; phylum Chordata; class Mammalia; order Chiroptera; family Phyllostomidae; genus Tonatia; species Tonatia bakeri. The sequence continues at coordinate 4,419 of PVIA01014608.1, forward strand.
CTAAATCCAAGTTGTCTGACCCAGCCCAGCAGTCTTTCCAACAGAATCCTACTGCTTCACTGGCATTGCTGACGTTATACACACAGGGGCCATCAGCTGGCCTGACAGGAAGTCAGTCCTGACATGAATTTCAAGGGAAGTATTCACAGAGAGGAATGAGAAGGAGAATTCTCAAATTTATGCACAAAGATTATACTTCATGTCTTTCCTGGCACAAAGAAAGCATCTGAGCTGGAGAAACTCTTTCCCTTCCAAACCTGCGTAATGAGCTTTACGATTTGCCCCAGGGAGAAAAGGGCTCATCATTTCCTCACTGGCAGTAAAACTGAAGAAACTAAATGAAGACAATCACTTCTCAGAATTGACAATAATCCTTTTTCATTTTGATAAGCACCTGGTCTTTAGCTGCAAAATTCTGTTCTTTAGTCTCTTATTACATAAATTTTAAAATAAGATTGCATTATACCAGTATATGAGATTGTTTGATTCTCCACATTAAGCTGGCTTCTGCAGCTTTCTCTTTTAACAATCATGCCAATTATTGGAAAAGCAAGCAAGGTACAGAAGCAGCTTATAGGTGTGCAAGGCACCTCTGATCAATGGTGGAATAATCACAAAACATCTATAATGAGAGTTTTAAAGAGCCTATTCATGAACTGGAGTCTTTCTGCACCAGACTATCTTACTAAGTTCTGCAGCAGGCACTGAGGAGACTGTATTTATGGCTCATTAATAAAGATGGCTTTCTAAAAAGCATGTCTTTTACATAATCATGAAGATGAGGAAAATTTTTAAAGAATACTATGATTGAAAAACTGATTGATGTGTCTGATCAGCAATGATTTCATTCTTACCTCAATGAAGAATTTATTTTTGAATAATTCCTGCAAATATATCTTCTGTGCACATATATTTTTGATTGGTAGTAAATGTTACCAGTTATTTAGTTTTCAGCCTACAGACTGATCTGATCATCTGTCTTTTATATGTGGCCTTGATTGGCATCCCAAAAATTCATGTTGAGAAACTGCAAAAGAAATTGTCTGACATACCACCTGAGGGGATAATGTGAAGGAACTGCCAACGGTGGATGAAACAGTCACTGTGGCAATTATGGGATGTGAGAAAAATATGCTTCTCTGTGTTTGAGAGCTGTGAGAGAAATTTCTTTTCTATTTTCTACATGATTTATTAAAAACTGAGCCAAGAACCTCTCAAAAATTCCTTCCTCTTAAGCGCTTTGTGAAATGGTTCCATTAAAAAAGCTTTATTAGTATTTCCAAAGCTGTGTGATTCTGAAGAATATGTCCAAACTCAGAAATATATCCATCATCATTGACCTTGACATTTGACTGTCAGGCTTCCAGGATATTAATAGTCATCTGTAAGGTCGTTACAGTTCCCATTATTACTGTAACTGTTGCTCCCATCTATAGGACCATTACCAGCTGCTGTTACTGGGGACTCACCTTGTACAATGTAACAATGTGCTTTGCATGCATTTTCTCATTTAATCCTCATAGTACATGAATAAGTATCCTATGGACCTTTAATATGTGAGAAATCAGATTTAAATAAATTAAGTAACCTGAATAATGTAACCCAGATAAAAAGTAGGCAGTGCCTGGGATTAAACCAAGGCCTTCTGATTTCAAAAGCCAAGGTTTTTAACCACCAAGATATTCTGCTTCTAATTGGCTATGGAGTTGAAAACCAGGTGGTCAAAGTTATTAGAATTGTATCTAAGGGTAATACATAAGTGCTGCATTTGGTTTAAGAAATTTTCCTGAAAGCAACTTTTCTGAGTTCTACAGTACTGGTTTCCAGTCAATGTTGGTAAAAGCAGAATTATTAGGTCTATGAAATGACATGTAAAATAGCTTATGATATACATTACTTCCTTTTGGATGTGTGTACTTAAAGGTAACAGCTGGTTTTAGTGCACTAATAAATTTATAATCTGTTTTACTTATCAGTGGAAGAAGCATAGTATCGTAGTTTGATTAAGCACACAGACTCTGGGGCCAGATTCCCTGGGTTCAAATCCCAGCTCTGTCACTTTCCACCTGGGTGACCTTGGTTAAATTACCTAATATGTCTCCATGTTTCTTCATATCTAATGCAAGTTTAACAATAGTAAATACCTACCTCATAACACAATTTTGTATAACACTTAGAACACTTAATTCCCATAGTAAGAACTATGGGTTTTGTTGGCTGCTAAATGACAGATATATAACAAACCATCTTTAGGAGGTCTGCAACTACTTTTTTTCTTTTTAATTTACTGATTTGTATTTAAAAGGAACTGTTGACAAAGAGCCACTGAAAATAATCTGAACAAGAAGGAAAATACAGTTAATAATACTGAAACACTACTAAAATAATTCCAGAACATATGGTTTATCTGCTGTAACAATATCTCTTAGATGCTCTCATTGATATGAAACCCAGCTGCTTTTGACTTTTCTCAATGCACAGTGGTATAATGAACAGTATTCAATCACTTCTGTACTTTCCTGAATATATAAAAATTCAAATACCTATTAAAAACTAATATATCTTCTCTTTAAATGTTTTTTACAGATACAATTACAATATTTCCGTTCAGTAGTGGTGTGGTTTAAGAGATTTTTCATTCACAAGTCAAATAACCATCTACCCAAAGAGAACTGATAGTCTTTGGGCTCATAGTGCAAATAAAGAGCTCAAGAATGCAGCAACTAACATTTCTAAAATACTAAACAGATAAAATTCTTACAAAATACAAGCAATAAGCTCTACTAAGCAGCTGGCCACAGAACTAGAACATTTGATAACTTTACTGGTGATTTCAATAGGATTCCAGAACTCAACCTGTTTCCAAACTCAACCTGAACTCTCATTTTAGGCTTTGTATTTTACTTTTTCCATTTCACTAATAACACAAACATGATTCAAATCTCTGAGGTATTCATTATAGTCAAGGTCATATCCTACAACAAACCTGTCTGGAATTTCAAGTTTAACAAAGTCTGGTCTATATCCAACACTTCAAGGGATCCTTTTTACCAGCAAGCTTGCAACCTTCATCATCTTCTGGTTATACTGCTTGACCAAAGCAAGCGAGGTTTGCTTGCTTTGCCAGAGTCAACGATATCTTCAACAATCAAGACATTCTTTCAAGTTAAAGTTGAAAAAATCATCTCCACCAATTACTTTTATGTCTCCTGTTGATTGGTCATTACAGTAGCTCTTCAGTCTGATAAATCCATAGGCATAGGAATGGATCTATCACTATTTCTGTTCAGTGCTTTGATGTAATCCAGCAGGTCAGCAAAGAATTTATAGCTCAGCAACAGAGGGCTACAATGTGATGGCCTCCCATCTCCATCACATCTTGTGCAAGCCATTCGGACCTGTCCATAATTAGTCCATGAGGAATAAACACCTTTTCCAAAAGCTCGGTGTAATGCTTAGGTATACAGAATAAATACAGGTCATAACCTGGTTCATCATCACCAATCATGACACTGGGGCAGCAAGTTGCCATAACTGAACCAGTAGGTGCACCAAGTGAAGGCAGTTGGAGGAAGAAGAAGCAGCCACCCAGCCAAAAAGTGGGCCGAGGCTGCAGCTAGTTTTTGTATGAATCTGAAAACATTGAGGACCACTGTTCTAGAACAGATCCATTGATACATCTGTCTTATTTGATTGTTTCAGAGACTCCTTTTAGCATTTTTATAAGTTACTATTTGTGTTTTGGGTAGTTTAGAATACTAGAAAACTATCCTAAGTGGGGTGCTACTATGAAGTGTGTTAGGAACTTACATACATATACAACATCTGCCCAGTAAAAGTCCAGCCATTGTTAATATAACGAGAATGGTTTGCATGACATCGATGCAATGTGGCAGCCCAGGGAAGTGGACTGGAATGCACATGTGTGAACAGTGTCCTAGTCACTGTCCTAGTCAGTGGGGGTGGTAGACATCACTTAGTGAGCATGTGTACTGTGTGGCCGTTGCATTCCAAATGACTGAAAAAGTGGAGCAACAAATTTGCATTGAATTTTGCATTAAGATTGAACATTCCTCCATGGAAGCTATTCAGATGGCTCAGAAGGCTGTAGCTATGGAAAACTGGTAATTGGCAGCTTCGCCACAAGTGCCTGCTCTTGCATCACGTCTGGTGCAGAGTTTTTGGCAAAACATCAAATCACCCAGGTGACTCAATCCCCTTAGAGCCCACATATGTTGCCCTGCAACTTCTGGGTTTTCCTAAAACTAAAATCACCTTTGAAAGGGAAGAGATTTCAGATCATCAATGAGATTCAGGAAAATATGACAGGGCAGCTGATGGTGACTGGGAGAACTGTCTGAGGTCCCAAGGTGCCTACTTTGAAGGAGACTGAGGTGTCATTGTCTTATGTACAGCGTTTCTTGTGTCTTCTTCAATAAATGTCTCTATTTTTTATAGAGCGAGGCTGGATACTTTCAGGACAGACCTCATAATTTACATTTAAGTGCTGAATAAAAGTCAACAACAATAAAAAGAACTTCTCTGGACATTAACATTTAATGTAAAGGTAACATATAGGTAGATATCACCTAAATACAATAGAAAAAGAAAAAATTAAGAAAATATATATTTTCTTTTTTTACTGTTTATTTTTATGTTTGGCAAGAAGTTAATGATTATTGTCATTTTTTTTTGTTTCATTAACCTAGTTTGTATATTGTACTTCTCTCCCTGCCCATATGTACACACAAGAATTTTCCCAATAAGTGAATTTTGAACTCAGATTCTATATTACTTATTTTCCCTTTTGAGTAACAACTGGCCTATGCTCTGAATGCTATTTGACAGGCCTCTGTATTTATTTGTATCCAAAGATTCTTAGAGTCACTTCTTGGCAGCCTTGGGTAATTGCAGCTGAAAAAGCTGCACGTGCAATTTTTCCCCCATAGGAAGGATATTGCCAAAGATAGGTAGAAGGATTCCAACAAGGGAATAATGAATGGCAGGAAAAACAATTTAGCTATATAGTATATCACATGCACACACACACCCCACTCCAGATTTGGAGATGAAAATAATTGAAGGCAGCAGTTAGCTCAGGCATTAGCATTCACAGCCTGAGAACTGCGGCAATGTTTTGTATAATTCTCAGCGGAGCAAACCGCATGTCCTATGGGATTTGGCCTACCAAGCCTGAACAATGAGCAGGAACTCTGAGGTGACACAAATAAAATGCTAACTATTTCCTACTTACATTTTCTCTCACATGGAAGGACAATACACATTTCTTTGATGCAGGAATGGAAAATAAAAAATGTGAATCTGACGTACATTCTAAAACAATGTCAATGTCCAGTCAGCCTGTGTGTGTGGCACCAAAAGAATGATGCCAACACCTCCTTCTCTGCTTGTTATTTACAATATGTTTTATGGTTACCTAGATGACACCCCCAGTGTCCAAAGGGCATTACTCTTCCACGTTCCACCCGTGTCGATTAGAGTTTCCCCTTACCCATGGTTTCACTTTCCGAAGATTCGGTTACCTGCAGTCAATCCCAGTTCAAAAATATTAAATGAAAAATTTCATAAGTGAACAGTTTATAAGTTATAAATTGCATGCCATTCTGAGTAGCATGATGAAATCTCCTGCCACCCTACTCTATCCCACCTCGGGCAGGGATCATCTCTCTGTCCAGCTTCTGCACTGTGTGCCAGCTTCCTGCCCATCAGTCACTTAGCAGCCGTCTCAGTCCTAAGATTGGTTATGAGAAAGAGACTGCATTCGCATAACTTTTATTAAAGTATACTGTTGTAATTGTTTATCATTAGTTATTGTTATTAATCTTCTCCTGAGACTAATTTTATAAATTAAAATTTATCATAGGTATGTATGTATAAGAAAAATATAGCATATGTAAAATTTGATATTTTTGCTTGAGGATCTTAGAGCATGTCCTTCATGGGTAAGGAAGGATTATTGTCCCTCCAGGAAAAAAAAAAGAAAAAGACAGTTGACTGCTTCCAAATAATTTCTTTACTACATCACCAAAAGCTCTTTTTTAAAGAGGAATGATTCTCAAAATTGATTACCTCAGGGTCTTGTTAAAATAAAGCTGCTGAGCCTCATTCTTAGGGTTTCTGATCCAGTAGGTCTCAAGTGGGGCCTGAGAATTTGCATTTTTAACAGGTTTTGAGGCGATGATGATGCTGATGGTTGTGGGATTGCACTTTGAGAAACACTGGGGTAGAGATTTACCCTAAGGGTGCAGAGGTTTCCAAACTTTTATTTGCTTTGGAATCATCTAGAGATCTTTAAAATTACAAATGTTTGGCGCCACCCCCGTAAGTTCTGACTTCATTGGTATGGGGTGTGACCTGACCACAGGGATTTTACAAAGCTTTCCACATGATTCTACAAGTTTGGGAACTTGTATATTAAGCTATCCTTCTGCTCTACCTCTCCTCTCCTTGTAACTAACATCTAAGAAAATCCTGATCAGAATCTTTAATGTACTTATTCCCTCATCTTTTTGTTTTCCTCACATTTAGCTGGCAAAAATCCAAGCTTGGATTAGTCCATTAGCTATATTTTTCATTTCTTTATCCAGGTTGCTGTGTATTTCAGGAGGAAATAATGTGATCACATATACTGATGCTCTGGAGCACTACGAATTCACTCTTATTCAGTGGGGACCTCAAATGTTTCTAATTGTCATTACATAAGACCTGATTCAGTTCATTTATTGTCACACTAAGAGTCTCCCTCACATATGGCTCTTTTTCTTGCTTCCTCATTTCTCATAATATTTTTTAAGCATTCCCAACATCTTAAAGTTTATCTCAGTGGCGTTCAACCTGGGGCAGTTTTGTCCACCCCGGGGACATGTGGCAGTGTCTAGAAACAATTTGATAATCACAACTTGGTGAAGAGGGCTGTGCTACTCGCATTTAGTGAGTAGAGGCCAGGCATGCAGCTAAATGCACAGGACAGACACCACAAAAAAAATATTGTTCAGCCCAAAGTTTCAATGGTGCTATAGATGAGAAACACTAGTTCTCCACATCTCCTCTCCCAGCTCTTAGCAGACAACCATCACTTGAACTTCACAAAGAAAAGAGAGCCCATTGCTCCTTACCCTTCACACTCACCTATCTAGACATACTCTCCTCCACTTGCTTTGCTTTCTGTAGACAAGTGAGTCCTCTATAGCTGGAATTACACAAGTATTCCTTCAATTCTTAGCTCTCCAATCATTTCTGGAAGCTAATGGAATTTAAAACAAGTACTCATTTATTCATTCATTTATTATTTTATTCATTTGGAAAATATTTTTTATCTACTATGTGTCAGGTATTGTGCAAGGTGCTGGGAATATAATGCTGAGCAAACCAGACACAGTTTCTTTCTTGATAAATCTTAATGTCCAGGAAAGGAGACACACATTAATCAAATAATTTTCCAAACATATATTAATTACACACTGATCAATGCTAAGCATGCCTCTTAGTGGTGAATTTGACCTAGTCTGAGGGTTAGAGGAAGCTCCTCTGAGATAGTGTTGGCTTCTGGTTGTGTTTAGTTAGCTGGGCAAAAAGATGGGATGGAGAGGGTGTCAGACTCAGGCAGAGGGTGCAGCAGGCAGTGGGATCCTGAGGCCTGATGTCCGAAGCGTGTCGCACTTGAGGTGAAAGGCGGTGAGTGCTGCTGGAGACAGATGAGAGGGAAAGAATGCACAGATGAACCTGGAGAGCAAGCCACAGCCAGTTCTTTAATTCTTTCATTTACTTAACAAATAAATATTGAGCACTTCCTATGAGCCAGGCCTTGCTGTAGACAGAGGAGATTTAGCAGTCAAGTGTATTGTTGTGGGTGATACAGACAGTAAATGAGAGAACTAAGAAAAACATGTTGTGTGTTGGATAGTGACCACTGCTGAAGAGATGAAGGAGATGAAGAAATAAATGAGGGAATATGGTGGGAGTAGTGAGTGTCTGTTTTCCACAGGACGGTGACATTTGGGTAAGCCTGAACAGAATGAGGGGAGCAGGTGCCTTTCCTGGCAAAGGGACCCGCAAAAGCAAAAGCCCTGAGGGGACACATGCCTACTCAGTTTCAAGAGGAGCAGAGAGACCTGTGTGTCTGAGGCAGAAAGAATAAAGGGGAGAACCAGAAGGAAAAAAGGATAAAAAGGTAAGAAAAAAACAGAGTTTGGCAGAGGGAATTAAGAACACAACCCAACAACATGCTGTCAAAAAAATATTCACTTCAAACATAAAGATACAGGCAGGTTGCTAGTAAAAAGATGGAAAAAAATATACCCTGCAAACATTAACCAAAGAAAAGCAGTAGTGGTTACATTAGTATAGAATAGATTTTAGAGCAAAGAAAACTACTAGAGAGAAAGATGGACATTATTTAACTAAAAAAAGGGTGGATCTACCAGGAAGACATAGGAACCTTAAATGTGTATACATCAAACAACAGAACTATGGATATATGAAGCAAAAAGTAATTGTACTGAATGGAGAAGAGACATGTGCACGACTGTAGGTGGAGACCTCAACACCTCTTCTTGACGACAGATGGAACAACTAGACAGAACATTAACAAGTGTATAGAAGAACTCAGGATCATCGGCCAAGATCTTATTGACAGCTATAGAATATTCTATGCACATTTTTTTTAAGTGCTCAGAGAATATAAATCCAGATCAACCATATCCTGTGTCATAAAACAAACCTCACCACACTTACAATAATTGAAATCATACACAGTGTGTTCTCTGACCATACTAAAATTAAACTATAGATGAACAAAAGAAAGATAAAAGTTTCTAAACATTTGAAAACTAAATAACACACTGTTCAATAATCTGTAGGTAAAAGGAAAAGTCTCAAGGGAAAGTTAAAATACGCATGGAATTGAATGAATGTGAAAATATAGGACATCACCATTTGTGGGGGAGTGGAAGCATTGCTACAAGGGGAATTTATAACATTATATACATAGGTTAAAAAAGCAAGGAAAGTCTTAAATTAAAAATATAAACCTTCCAAACTTTTATAGGTTGTTCTGTCAACAACCTATAAAAATTGCAAAATAAGCCCAAAATCAGCAGATAGAAAGAAATAACCAAGAGCAGAAATCAATCAAGGTAAAAAAAAATAAAAAAGCAGAACAATAAAGGAAATCAATGAAACAGAGTTGACTCTTTGAAAAGATCAATAAAATCAACAAACTTCCAGCAAGACGAACAAAGAAGAAAAGAAAAAATTTACCGATGTTAGGAATAAAACAGGGAATATCAGTACAGACCTTTTAGATATCAAAAAGATTACAAGGGAAATGCTACAAAAAATTCTACATGCATAAATCTGGAAATTAGATGTAATGAACTAATTTTTCAAAAACATAAACTAGTGCAATTTTCCCAAAAAGAAATAGATATTTGAGTATCCTTGTAACTATTAAGGAAATGAAATTCATAACCTTGAAACTGCCATAAAAGAAATTTTTAGACAGATAGTTGTATGGGAGATTTCTCCTAAACCTTTTAAAAAAATGACACCAACTCTACACAATTGCTTCCAGAAAACAGAAGAGGAAGGAGTACTTCCAATTCATTTTATGACATTATTACTCTGATAGAAAACCTAGATAAAAATATACCCCTCTCCACAACCCCCAAATAAAAAAGAATGAAAGAAAAAAAAACACCCACAGATCAATCTCTTACATGCATGTGGATGTTGAAATCCTTAACGAAATATTAAGAAACAAAATATAGTGATATATAAAGTGAATTATACACCATTATCAAGTGAGTTTTATTAAAGGGATGCAAGGTTGGTTCAATATTTGAAAATCAACCAATGTAATCTACCATGTTAACATGCTAAAGAAGAAACATCACACCATCATGTCAATCAATACCAAAAAGCCATCTGATAAAATTCAACACCCATTCATGATAAAGACTCTCAGGAAACTAGGAACAGAGGGAAACTTCCTCAACTAGATAAAGAGTAAATACAAAAATCTTACAGGTAACATATTTAATGCTGCAAAATTGAATGTGTTTCCTCCTAAGATCAGGGATAAAGCAAGGATGTAGCTTTTGTCACTGTTATTTAAACAATACTGGAAATTCTAGTCAGTGCAATAGCACAATAAAAGGAAATTTCTTACAACTACATGTGAATCTACACTTATCTCAAAAGTAGAAAGTTTAATTAAAGAAATTAACTTTCCTTATATTAACATATGGGCATGCTAACACATTTGTTGTCTGGCACAATGATTAGGTAGTAAGTGTCCTGCTACCCATCCTTCTACTTTTCTTCCTCATCCTCCCTCCAGAAAAAATAGAGTTTCCTTGGAGATGCCACTCAGCACTGTGGTCCCTCTCCCAATACCCATTGCCTTAAATTTAAAAGGCCATGCCAGCCACTGTGAGATAAAATTTTGCAATACAGTGTTATTAGAATTGGCCTTAGCTTTACTAAAATCAAAGAAAAAATTAAAGCAATTATTCATTGTATTTAGAAAATCTTGACCATATATATATATATGGTCAATATATATAATATATATATATTAAAGAAAATCTTGACCATATATATAATATATATATATAAAAGATTTTATTTATTTATTTTTAGAGAGGGAAGGGAGGGAGAGAGAGAGAGAGAGAAACATCAATGTGCGGTTGCTGGGAGACATGGTCTGCAACCCAGGCATGTGCCCTGACTGGGAATCGAACCTGCGATGCCTGGTTCGCAGCCTGCGCTCAGTCCACTGAGCTACACCAGCCAGGGCTTGACCATATATTTTTGACTTCTTGTTTTCAATACCATACTGTGAAAAAAATAATCAGATATTCTAAAAAAATAATAAAAAACAGTGATTATTTAAACTTGAAAAAGTTTACTCCTTGGAGCTAGAGCAGTCTGTGTTTTTAAAGAAAATAAGTACAGTTGTTTTGTTAATTGCTGTGTTTTTGGAAAGACTGTGGGTTGTCCAGATGATGGTGCTAGGACAGTGTTCTTCCGTCCTGTGAGAACAGAAACTCATTCTGGGTCATTCAAAAGTGGATTCTTATTAAGCACATTACAAAATGCTTATGAAAGGCCAGTCATCACCGCCATCATTTTCACCATCAAATACTATGGAAAAGTTTATAGTCCGTGTGGCTTTCACCATAGTGCCAGAAATCCTTAAAAGACCAAGCATCCCTATCCACACTAGGGATTGTTAGACAAATTTTATTTATTTATGATTTACCCATTTAACCTATTTAAAGGGACCTAAGCCAAAATAAAAGATCCTTGTAAAATTGCCAGCTAACCACCCTACTACTATGCAAATATTTTTCAAAGAGTTTATGAGAAAGGTTTATAGCCAAGAGATTTTTGATGTAGTAAAGTATTTTTAAGCTAATAATGACCACAGCAAATACATTAAAATGTATGAAAAGTACATTAATTTCTAGAGGTAATAAAAGTGACATCTTATAAATAGGAACAGGAAATATATGTTAGATAGATTTTATATAACCACAGCGCAAAAAACATGATCAAAGATCCAAGTAACTCCTAATGTAGCCATGATTCTGCTCTGCTTTATGAAAGTTGATCCTCAGACTTTTAGAATTGGAAAAATAAAAAATACTATAAAGAACAGAAAATAATAAGAATAAGAGTCTTTTTCTTGAGTTTCTTTAGTTTCCAAAATGTACTTTATCATTTCTCACCTGGGCATTAAGTCTGTGTCAAGCTGAAGAGTATTAGACAGAAGAGAGAGAAGAAACAGCTTCCCATAAAGCAAGTTTATTGTGTGTATCTAAACACTTATCTTCTCGGCACCAATTAGAACAATTAGAGCGTATAAAGTACCCTTCACAACATACGGACTTTTCTCAGCCATCAGAACTGGAGGGAAATTGATGTTTTCATATTGAATACTGAAAAATAAATTCTCATTCCCTCATATTCTCTCTCTCTCTCTCTCACACACACACGTACACACACACACACGCCACTGCAGGTAAATTAATCTCTAATTTTTAGTTACCATTGCTTCTTATAGGCTATTGTTTCCTAGTTGCTTATGATCCAGAACAGAGCTCTGGTTACCACCTCACATTTTACATTTACATAGCATTCAGATATTTTAAAGGCTTCATAAACGTATGCTATTCACTGCCTATAGCACATCTCCTACATAGGGCTGAAAATACTGGCTTGGTTCAAGGATGTCAGAGAATGAAAAGGGACATGAATTGTACCTTCCACAACGTGTAGGGTCCTCTGAAGGATTATATAAGGTAAAGGAAAAACCACAGTTTAAGACAATGTCCCTGGAGTTAGTCTAAGGTTCCCTCCTGAGCTCCAGAAGAGGCCTAGCTTCAGAAATGTATGCTGGGTAGCTGTGTCTGCAGATGTCATTTACCCTTGACCCATCTACCTAAACCTCAATTAATGTCAATTAATTCATCTCTGGCTCCCCATAATGTGTTAATTTGTACCAGCTTTCTCCCTAGAACACAGGTGTGATCTTAAACCCTTTTTGGACTTTGTGTGTTCATTTTCACATTTTATTCAGTCAATGGTCTAGTTCTGAAGCTTATATTCTTTCTCTACAAAATATATTCACTTGCTTTTCTCATTGTCAAACCCACTGCTTCTTCTTATCTTCCAGGTGTTTGTTGCTTCTCATGGCAATGGGAGTGATTAGTCTTCTCTAGCCCTTTTTCCTGTGTCAGGACATCCACATGCTCTTGATCACCGTCCTCATCAACACCCTCACATCTCTCCACCAACTGCTGAGTTAAGCACAACCCTCATCTTCACGTTAAATGCCTTGGCTTATCTTTTCTTCAGACTGAACTACATACACCCTCACCTTCTATAATCTTGACTTTTCTGAAAACACACTGAAGTATTTTGCTGGCTCTTGCTCTGTTTGTGGATTAATGTACCAAACCTCACTCACTACCCAGTTCCTTCTGTTGAAATCCATTCCAGCCTTAGAGACTCATTTCAAATGCCACACAACCCATGAAACCTCTTCCTACCCTCCTCTTACCCCATGCCATGCTCCATCAGTTTTTCTCTCATTGTACTGTCCCTCATATTACAGTCATTCATGTAGGTGTCTTTTTCTTCCTTCCTTCTAGATTATAAACATCTTGAAGACAGAAATTTTAATTTATTATCATACTTTCTCAAACATCCAGGTCTAAGAATTTAATATGGTGGGCAGTGTATATGTAATTGAAGTAAACTGAGTTAAAATGGAGATAGTGTTGAAGATTTTTAAATTTTATCTAATGAAGTTACCTTTCTTTTATTCAGGTTTAAAAAATGGCTTGCAGAAGAGCTGCCTAACTGGTACAAAAACACATCTTTTAGTTTCCTGGGAAGAGTATTAGGTTTGAGTAAATGTATATAAAGTTGGTTAAAGCTGGGGTATCAGTAATGTCAACAAAGGGCAGGAAAACATTACAAATACAAGTGCTAGTTTGTGTCATCACTCATTCATTAACAGTGTTAATCCAAACAGACTATCTAATGCAAATCAATAATTGGTTTGGAACTACAACTACAGAGAGAAATAAAATTAAAGCAATTGTCAAGTTTTTTTTTGTGTGGGTCACTATGCTACAGTTTTAGTTTTTCCTTATGGTAATAATTTCTACCCTTAACGCTAAAGAACAATTTCACAATTGTTTACTCATCACTCATATATTCATTCTCCCTCTTACTTACCAAATATTTATTGGGCAACTGGGTATAGGGGATCAAAAATTATCTCAATTTTTGTTCTCAAGTCTGCTATAGTTTGATGGAAAGATAGACGTGAAGCTCACAGTAATTAACATGTTAAGTTCTCCATGGATGTGTAGGTGCTCAAAGCACTGTAGTTTAAGGGAAAGAAAATGGAGATTTCCCTTGGAAAGACAGCAAAACTTTCAGAAATGCTGAAACATTTGACTGGAGAATTAAAGACTTTTTAGTTTTCCACCCAAATAAGGGAGGTAACAGCATGCTAGGGAAAAACTGATGTGTGTGAAATGGCATAAGGTGGTGAGGCACCATGTCAGACTTGGAGACTAGCTTTGCTCAACCAGGACCCAAGGAAGGAGGGCAGGAGTCGAGTGTCTGCAGGCTGACTAAGCGAGCTCAGGAAAAACCTGGTACCACCTTCTAAGACTTTGAATTTTATGCAGGCCTCAAGATATAGCAATATCCCAAGCAAGGGAGTACTTCAGATTTTATCATAGGAACAGCATGCTATGGTGTTTGGGTAGCAGGGCAGAAAGGCATGAATGAATGCCCACAGTTTAGCAGTGAAACAATGAAAAGTTCATTGACACTAACGGTGGGACAGTAGCATCAACAGATAACTCTTTCCTCAGGACATAAGAAGGATTTCCATTCAGACCAAAGCTTTATGGCAGGAGAGAATAAGTTCAATTCAAGTGACATTCAATCATTTTCTTTAAAGGCTGAAAAGATTCAAGGACTGATGCCAGCTGAGCTATGTAGAATTCATCCCGTATGGGCAAGGCCTGTCCATGCCCCAGAGGAGGTCAGGGGAGGAAATGCCATCCGGGCTTGCAGTGTTGCACAGACTTTGGTCTGAAAGTCCCTTTGGTCTAACCTAAATTTATTTTCTTGCAGTTTAAGCTCATTTCCTCTTTTCCATCCCCAGGGAAGGTAAAGAACAGATGGTCATAAACCACCAGTAATGCCCATTTAAAGACTGGAGACACAAATTAAATCTTCCCTCAGCCACCGCTTTTCTGAGCTGAACAGTTGAGATTCCCAGTTTTACTCTTAGATTTGCTGCCCTAAATCTTTATCTCTGTTTTCTTATAATGACTGTCTAGCTCTTTCTCATCTCTTCTTAGGTGTTTACCTACGAATAGGATGAGAGTCTTCAACAAATATATAATTATGTCCATTTGCTTTGGAAGCATTTCCTCTAGACTTTCTAATCCTTAATAGTCAAGAGTCATGTTACATTAAAAACAAACAAACAAACAAAACATCCCCCTCCCTGAAAAGCAGCATCGTGTTACTGACTGACATCTTGAGACCCCTAGGCCTTCCACATACTTTTGGTAAATGTGTATTGAGCCAATCTTCCCATCTTATGTTTGTAAACTCTAAATTGTATTTTTTTAACTGTGGTAGTAATTTGCTTTACCTGCTTGAACCCTTCTGCCCCTTGCCATTGAACTTCATTTTTAAAAAAATTTTGGCATTTTCTTCTTCTTTGGCATTTCTTGACAATTGTTATTTATTTTACCTTGAGTTACTGTCAGAAATAGCTCAGGTATTCTGCATCTCTGCACTTCTAAAGATCTTAGAACTCCCTGTCCTTCTGAAAGTAGAATGATCTTCCCTTTGTACCAGGCTTCACCAGAGCAGGCAGGGGACTTTGGATGTATTAGTCCCTCATCCCATCCCTCATAATCACTTCCAAGATCCTTAAAAGAAACACTGAAGATCAAGTTAGGATCACTCACTTTGGGCCACACACTGGGATGGACTGAGAGGCAGCGGAGAATTGTCTGATCCCAGGAGCTCACAGTCTTGGGCTGCAGGAGCTCATCTGGCACATTCTGCAGAGGGACTGGATGTAGCAGAATATCTCAGCGGCTTGAACTCCAGAGGATTATCTAGAATATGGTGTTTTTCTGAAGTCGTCTGAAGAGTGAAGAACTGTTAGATTTCTACCTCCTTTCCCCAGAAGAGGTTTAAATGTATGCCTCTTTACTGTTCTGTTAACAACTATAATTTAAAAATAAGTTAAACTAAGTACTCTCTTCTCATAAGATCAGTATTTAATAACATATATTAAAAGAAATGATAGTTTTGAAGCAAATAGTTGAAATATGCTAAGTATAAATTGTAGAGCCCCTATATGACTATTAACCAAACATTAAAAATTAAAAAACAAACAAAATCCACCCTTTTGTTTTGTCCCCTTAATTCTCACAGTTTCTTTGGATCCTTGTAGGTTCAGACATTTGAAGAGAGCCTCGGAAGGGAGCGTTTTTGCTAGTTGTCCATTCACATGACCATCATTTCCAAGCAGACAATGAGAGCCACCCTTCCTCTTCCTGAGAGCTTACTACGACAGAGGCAGACACTGTGCTACAGACTTTGTATCTATAGCTAAGATTCATGCCCAGTGGAAGCACAATTACAAGAGGGACTGAGCAGTTTCTTAGTCAAGAACTCCTCCTAAGAGAAGATCAGTCAGACACTAAGTGTTTTGTTCTGGTAATCAAGCATTAGGTGTGAAGGAGCACAGTAATTTGAAATACAGAGGACTGTTTTTGACCTGGAACTATGGAACTTATCTGAAGGGACTATGTCTGTATTCTAGTAAAAGAGAGAACTAAATAAAACTATAAACAGTTAAATCAGTAGAAAAATCTTAAGAATTCAAATATAAGTATCCCTGAGTATAACCTTAATAAAGTATATATGACACAAAGGGCTAAAAGAAGGCAATAAAAAACTGTTCTAACCTCATTTGAACCAGAAGATGGAAACTGGGTAACACATAATCATGGCCTTGATCTGCACCACAGAATCTGAGGCAAGTAGCATCAATCCCATTTTACAGATGAGGTTTGGTAAGTGATTATTAGCATGCTGCATCACTCCAGGGGCCTTTCATTGTATCTGCAAGAATGGCCCCCCGCTAGAGCACAACTGGGACCTCTGGATTTGGAGCTTTGGTCTGGTGGATTTCAAGCCACCTCTTTCTTCTGGAGCTAATAGAACCTGGGAGCAGACCAGAGCTTTGCAATCAGTGGGTCTTTGAGGTGTTTGTCAAGTCAATGCTGCTAAGGAAGTTCTCATTTCCTCTGGTCTTGGTGAGGAGATTTTTATCCTCACCAAGAAATAGGCTTTTGTTTTAGGAGCTCTCAGCCTTGAGTTTTGTTTGCTGGTTTACTTCCTCCCCTGCATTCTTGTTTAGGTTCCCAGCCATATTTTCTCCCTTTGCTTATTTGTTTGAGACCAACTGCCTGTGTCATTTCCTTCATCTCTGGCATATCCTTTTTTTTAATTTTTTTTTTATTTTTTATGGCCCAGGGCACTGTCAGGTCCTGTGATGTGGGGCTGCGCAGATCTGGGGTCAGAGAGCTTGGGACATCCAGAATGCAGCAGGCTGACCATAGGGGAGTGCCAGCTCAGCTCCAAGGAGGCAGACACTCAGTTCCTGAACAAAAACAGGCCCAAGTTTCTGCTAAGACTGGCCAAGATTCCGCCCACCTTGGTGAAAGGAAACAGACATTCACACATTCCTACAGGCTGTTTTTGTGTATTTGGTGTCCTCACTAATTCAAGGGCTCTTTCCCACTGGGCCACTTCACACCCACGTTGTTGGTTTTGCCTTTTTAAATAAAGGTCAAATTTTATTAAGACAGAATAACTTTAGGTTTCTGAATCTCTTGGCTCATCTATTGTTCCGATGCTTTTTGAGTTCAGCTTAACATTTTTTAAACACAAAATTTAAAGTACTTATTTTCTTATTACAAAAGTTAAAGCATATTTATCATAGAAATTTTGAAAAACATAGGAAAATAAAAAGAAACAAACCAGCTCTCATACCCTCATCTGATCATAATAGCTACTGTTTATATTTTACTTGTATACTTTCAATTTATCTCTAAGGTTTAGGCACATATATTTGCAAAAAGTGAAATGATGTTCCCAGTGGTTTTTTTTTTTAGTAGTTTACTTATTTTAACTGTTAAGTTTTTAGGTATTAAAAAATCATTTTATAGAGAAATTGACACAAAGTATTACTCTATTTTTAATTGAACTAGTATTTCCATACAATAAAATGTACCAATGCCCAGTACTCAAATTTATATCTTTGTATAAATTGAGGACATTAGGAAAGAGATGAGGGAATTTTGTTTATGGATGTCTATGAAATTACATAAGGGCACATGACTAATCTTTGAAAGAAAGTTTAGCTGATGCAACTTCCTCAAGGTCAAAAACTCTGTTATGCAAAAATACTGCTTTCTCCGTTTTCCTAAAATTGGACTTAATTTATACCTTGAGACCTAATTCTGTAGACTTCTCTAGGTTCAAATCACTCAATGATTTCTCCATCATTTAGAATTCAAACTCAGCCAAATGCAGGAATTCCACCTTGCACTAGTGTTACCGAACAAAAACTGAGGTTTGGCCACCTGTCACCACTAAAAAGCCAAACTTGTAAGGCAGGTGCTGGTGCAAAAGGAAAGAGGTTTCATTCAGGTGCTGCATGACTTGGGAGAATGGTGGACTCCCGTCTCCAAGGGCATCTCCATCCCCCTGATTAAGCCTGCAGTTCTTATAGCCATAGGGAGGGGAGGACTTTTTTCCTAGTCTAATTATCTTTCTAGTTTTTGGTGTGCTGGGAGACCTATCCATTCATATCTCTAGCTTCCAGTGCACCCAGTGTCAGGACCTCCCTCTGCCACCATCTTGGCCAATGGGGGAGACTCCCCTGGTGCTCCCACCGACCACTCCATAGTAACAACAGCAGCAGATACAAATTAAAACATTGCAGCATTGGCAAGAAGAGGAAATAACCAGTTGCTCAAATATTTTATTCCAAACTCTTTATATGTTTCACTTTGATAAAATCTTTTAAGTTTAAGATAAAGAATAACTATATAAGCCTGATTAAGGCTTATGAAGATGACATCAGGCTGAGTAAGCAGAGCTTTTAGTGGTGGCCATGGCTTTTCCTTCAGCTTCCTCCAGACTTTTCTGCTTCTCCGATTCCTTGTGTAAGAGACTAGGCTTTTGCTGGCTCTCTCAAGTGTTTCTATGGATGGGAGAATCTGTGTTCCTTTGTCCCATCTTCCTCCAGAATCTGAAGCCTGCTTCGTCTTGAATATGCCGGAAGACAAGTTCCCTCCTAGACTTCCCCCTCCACAGTTCCTCCCACCCCATGCATCCACTGGCCAGGTTCCTTTGCCTCATTATCTCTGACATCCTTGGGTCCTGCTGTTTGCTCCGCTTCCTTCTACATCAAGATTCCCGTGCACAAGTTCTGTACTTTCTAAGTATTATTTAATAGATTTTTAGATAATCTTCTTTATCTAACTTTTGGAGATATTGCCATATTTTCCATAACATTTCTTCTGATTATGACACCAGAAGAATATATTGGAATGCATTCTGTAATTAGCTGTTGAGGTATCTTTCTCTTCCACTACATAGTGAGTTCCTTAGAGGTAAAGGACATCACTAAAATTCAGCCCCCCCGTGCAGATTCTCATGCATAGTAGGTTCTCAATGCATGTTTAATGAAAATTAGTGAATGTATCCTTTCTGCTAGTAAGGAATGTCAGATATCCTTTGAAAAGATATTTGCTTATAGGCAATCTGTAGTCATTTAAATAATTTATCATTAAGTACTAACTTGCTGTAAAAGGAGATATTGTTTAGTCTTCGTCCAAGCAATGATACAAAGCCTGCAGATCAAGAGACTTCAGGCTTCTACAATAAGAGAAGAGTCAGCTTCAGTCTATCAGAAACTACTGATTTATTAATATCACAATAGAGTCACAACAGTAATACTGTTTCCCAAGCTACATTCCAGTTATTTTCCCCTATCATCTGGGATTAGACTACATAACAGATATTATTAACTAAATTTGCTGTTTGCTGGGCATCTATTACCATGCTACACAGAAATCAAAGGGAGAAAGTAGCAGAATGTCACAGTCCTCTACCCAATATTTACACTGTAACTTAATTGGAGGAAATGCAAACACTTTGTAGATTTATAGATCTCTTTTGATTTTTTTGAGTTATACATTAACTTAAAGTTGTGTAAACTAGCACTTGTTTTTTGAGAAATTCGCTCAGTGTTTCATATGGTAAGTAGTAAACAAAAAATAGCTTTCAAATTTAAAAAATCTGAAACTTTCTCTGATTATGTTGTCTCTTGAAAAGCACCAGTGATAAAAATTTTAGTAGTACTTACCAGAAGGAATTAAAAATCAGTTAAACCAAGTTTTCAGATACAGTTAACTTTAGAAGACACAAGAACAACTAGACTCTCATTAGCTCCAAAACTGTAAAAACTATAGAAATTATTGCAAATACATAGAACTCATGTTTTTTTATTGTGTTATAATTTTTGCATTCAGATATTCACTGAACACTACTGATTCACTCATCCTCACTCCCTGACATAAGAAAAAGATGTGACTCAATGCCAGACCAAAACTGAAGTCAGATTAGTCCATGAAGTCCAGTTAAAAAGGCTTAGTGAAATATTATCCATATTCAAAATGTTAATAAACAACTGACTTTTACTAGGTGAAGTTAGAGATAATAATGTTACATATTAATAATTTTCTTCCACTAATAAAGAGAAGCTAGTTCTCAGAAACTAAAGTAACATTACTTAAAGCAGGAACTTCAGTTGCAATATTTAATAATTTCTCAGACTTTGTCAATACAACAATTGGAATCAATTGATATTTTTGTGATTATCAACAACTTTGGAGTTTTTGCTATAGTCAACCCTCCCCAACATGTAGTGCCATTATTTACTCTGTCTGAGTTGCCTGTTAGGACTTGTCCAATTTGACCATGCCAGCTTACAAAAATATTCAGTGTCCTCTGTCAGAACCTCACAAACCACATGAAATTAGTAGAGCTCAATGGACTGAACCTTGGGCTTTAATAGCTATGTGGTCCTGAGCAAATTGCTTAATCTTAGTGAGCCTTACTTTCCTAGCCTATAAAGGGGGATTCTTCTATTAGAATTAAATAAAATAATATAAACAAAGTGCTTAGTGTAGAGATAATTAGTAATCAATAAATTATATTTAGTAAGCAAATTTTATTGAGAATACATTCTCAGGTTGTGCCTCTCATTCTACATCACTAGAGACACATGTGCCAATGTTTGGTGTCAGCGTGAAAAAACAAGAGTAGGGTAAATAATTCAATTAATGATTTGAAAATGGTTGTGTTAAGTAGACAGTTATTCATTAAAAGATAAATAACTGGCATGGAAATCTATAAGGAGAAAGTGTTTTGTAAATATCCAAGAGGATTTTAATAAAAAATCTTAATGATGGGACGGTCTCATTGCACCAGAAAAAATAAATAGTTATTGGAAACATCTATGTGCATGGCCAGATACCATAAAAGACATATGGAAATGTATTTATTAAATATTTACCATGCATTAGGTACTGCTCTGTGTGCTAGAGTAAGAACAGTAAACAGCAGAGTCAGAATCTCTGCTCCCATGGAGTTGGCATCATAGTGTTAGAGATATAAAGATACTATTCTGAGAGGTGCAAGATGATGGCAAGGTAGGTAGGAGCAGAGCCCAGTTCTCCCTGTGCCCAGATAGAGCACCTAGCCAGTCTTCTGAGGAAGAGAGTGAACAGCCAATGGAATCCCAGCTTATATAAAGTTTGGAGGCCAAAAATTGCAGAGGATATTCAAAAACAGATGGTGAGGAGATTGTGTTGGGATGGTAAGGTCTCTGGGATCTGCATTGCTGTGGCCCCTTGCATGGCACCTGCCGCAGGATCTGGGGAAGAGAGTTAGATCACAAGCTCCCTCCCCTACCAGAGCAGGGAGGGCAGCCCAGCACCAGGAAGGACCTGGGCGCTGGAATCCACTGGGGGAATAGAGATGAAGTGGGAGACACACAGAGGTGGTACACATCTGCTGGGACTGTGGACGTCGGCACCAGAGCAATTGGAGTGTGGGTGACACCTGTAGAAGGGAGGAGTTGGGCCACGACGGACCCTGACTTGGATAGTCTCCAGACTGGTTGGAAAGTTGGGATGTGTGAAAAGCCA
>PVIA01014609.1:0-26307 GCA_004024845.1 Tonatia bakeri
TCCCGGGGTTCCCGGGCCCCCTTTACTTGTTTGGGTCCTGCTCTGTAACACCTCCACTGTAAGATCTGTTTGCTTGGCCATCATTCCCATTGGCAGGTACTTCATGTCCCAGCTGCACTGAGCTGGCATCACTGAACAGGGCCTCATAGGCTCCTTACCAGCCTGGCCTTAACCCTTTGTGGCTGGACATTGGAGACCCCTCAGGAAGGAGGCTGGGGGGAAAGAGGCCTGGAGGAAGCTCACACTTACCAACTTCTACTGGAAGCAGCTGAACTATTTGGGCCTAGTGGACTGACACATAGCAGCAGTCAGCAGATGCTTGATGAGTGAATGAATGAATGGAGAGCTGAAGAAAGCCTAGAAGGAGAGAAGGAAAACTTACCTCAAATGCCTTCAGGCTGTGCTTCTGATTGGGTCTGTATTTCAGACAATGACCAGAAATTCCCTTGAGGACCCTGATTACAGTGGAGTGTAGCTAGAAGGGTCAGAAACCTGAATCCTTTGCCCTGAAATGAGGGAGCTGTCTAGGCTCCAGGCATTGATAACCTTTGGAAAGCGTTACCTTATCATTCCTGCCCTCTTTGCCCTTTTCACCAGGGAGTTCCACCTCCAAGCTTGCATGATTTCTTCTATGGGTGGTCGCTGCAGGATGGGCCAGAAAGAGGCAGCGGCATGTAGAGCCAAGTTCTCAAACTGGAGTTTGTGTTGGAATCACCGGGAGGGCTGCTAAAACTCAGAGGGCCGAGTCCCATCCCCAGATGGTTTGATTCGGTAGGTTCGGGATGGAGCCTGAGAATTTGCCTTCTATAAGTTTGCCAGTTAATGCTGAGGCTGCTGGTCCAGTGGCAACATTTTGAGAACCACTGGTATAGATTGGATCAAAAAATCTGCTGAAAAGTTGCAGGGTGGCTCAGTAACTTACCTATCTTCTCTCTTCTTCAGCTTTTTCATTTTTTTCCTTTTTAAAGATTTTATTTATTTATATTTAGAGAGGGGAAGGGAGGGAGAAAAGGGAGAGAAACATTAATGTGTGGTTGTCTCTTGAGCACCCCCTAATGAAGACCTGGCCTGCAACCCAGGCACGTGCTATGACTAGGAATCAAACTGGTGACTCTCTGGTTTGCAAGCAGGCATGCAATCCACTTAGCCACACTATCCAAGGCTCCTCTTCAGTTTTTTCACCTGGGAAATAATGATAACAGTCTCAAACTCAGAGTTGTTATGGAATTACATATGGTAAGATGTTGTTGGGGGGAAGCCCCAAAAGTCTAAATTCAGGATCAATTCTGAAGAACTGATATATAGCCTTATATAAACTTAGGAGAGCTTTAGTAGGAGAAACTTACATATATGGGCAAAACAGTTGCCGTACTCAAGGTACTTTTAAGTGACTGGTCCTTGGCCCTAGGTGGCATGGAGCTGTCAATAACATGGCATTATGTGGTCCTAGCTGCAGAGTCCATTCAGCAGTTGAGCCCTCCAGCTGAGTCCTCATTGCTGTCAGTGGTCCACTGGTTAAGATTTGGCATGCTTGTCTTGCAAAGCTTCGAGTTCCATCAGAGCTTCTGGTAACCTATGTGTCCATCCCTTTAAAAAGTGTGTTTCTCTTCACAAAGCCTGTTTCAATAGTCTGTTCATCCTCTCGATCAATCCAGCAACTTTAGGGTTATAGGGCAAATAAACATGCTACATTATCTTGTTCTTTTTGGCTCATACCTGTACCTGGTGACCAGTAAAATGAGTCCCTTGGTCACTGTCAATGTGGGCTGTCTGTATGTAGCACACAGTCCCTGTCTGATAGCCCTCTGAGTTGCTTTCTTACTAGGATTGTAACAGAGTGCAGCCAAGACGGGGACCCCAAATAGGGATTTGGAATGGGGTCCAGAACTCAAGGTGTCCAGGAAATATTAGGATGTTCTCACCACCACCCCCACAGGTGTGAGTTGGGGGAAGGGACAAATGGAGCAGGGCCTTTGAGAGCTGTTTTGCATAGCAACAGCTTTGCAGCTAACCTCTGGTGTGGTCATTTAACATATCTATAACCTGTAACTAGTTGCATAGATATGTTAAATAGCTGTGGCCATGCTCTGAGCCAGGGGAATGGAAGTAACTTTCCCACCAAGATGTAACTGGGGGGCAGGTCCCCAAGTTACAGTGCCTACGTGGGAGCTTGGAGAAGATTGGCTCCATGACATGGGGCTAGGCCTGCCCAGACACACGATGGCAGCCCAGTAATGCTGGAAGTATATAAGAGGGCTAGCTAGTGTAGCCGATGGCGAGAGGAGTTGGAAATGGGGCTGCAGAGGAGGATTGGTGCGGGGATTTAAACCCAGACTCGGCAGCCATTTCGGGGGAGAACCACGCGGTTTTGGCAGAGGGGAGACTCCCGCAGCCATTGTGCAGAGAGGACCACACGGCTGGGGCAGTGGAGACAGAGCCTCTTGGCTTTGCCAGACTGGGGGCCCCTGCAGCTTTAGAAGGGGGAACCACCACCTGGCTTTAGCAGAGATCCTGGCGACACAGCTGATGGTGCCGGGAACCGAGGGAGGCCTACCAGCCGAGACGGATTACTGAGAAGAACTGGGGGCTGCCTGAGCCACAGACTTCTATTTCTTTTCCTGAGATATGGTACCCCAGATTGGGCAAAGGGGGAAGGAAGGACTGTGAGTGTTCGTGTGTGTTTTAAGGGACTCTGGGATTTTGATGAAGACATTAGGCTACTACTTTAAGTCTGTATAGCATTAAATAAACATTTCCTTTCCTTTTCAAAAATCTCTGGCATTGAGAGACGTCTTTCCTCTGGTGGCGGACATAACAAACCTGGGGGGTTCCTTTCAGGTAATAGTATATCGCCCTTAGGCCCCCCATTGTTGTGCTCAGTAACAGGATATGTTTGCAACAGGTCAGTGGCAGTATCAACACACTTTAAGGCGTATCCAGTTTTGAGACAGTGGTAACGGTCTGATGTAGTCTACTTACCATCTCCTGGCTGGTGCTCCTGCCCTTGCTATTGGTCCCAGATGCGATGGCAATTGTCTCTTGCCTTTGAGAGAATAAGAGGTACAGTCCTGGCACCCCTCCTTAATATGGGCATGAATGAGGTTCATACCCACATGTTTGGCAGTTTCCCAAAGGGTATGTACCCCCTCGTGTCCAGTCTTTCTATGTAGCTATGGGGCCACTTGTTGAGGGTCATTGCTTTCCTCTTTGTATTGGACCTGGGCCAACTGATCTGACTTTTGATTTTCCAGAGGAGATATAGCCCAGTGGGCTGGTACAACATACACTGTTATAATGGGGTGTAGGCTGAGAGGCACCCCCACGAGCCTAGTGCGGGGGCTGGGAGAAGCAGCAGCACAAGGATTAAGAGCTATTTTGCATATCAATAACAATAGGCAAGCTGGGAAGAGGGGCAAGACTTTGACCTGTGATGTAACTGAGAGGCAGCTCCCCCAACCCTTATTACAGCACCTATGTGAGAGCTTGGGGATACTTTGCTCCACTCCAGGGGGCCACACCTGCCTGGACTATGGTGGCCAAGAAAGGCAGAGGATATGCGGGTGCTAGCAGGTGTAGCCAATTGTGGGAGGAGTCAGAAATGGGGTTACGGAGGAGATTCCAGGAGGGGATTTAAACTAAAGGCAAGCAGCATGAGGGACAACATGGGGGCAATGCGAGACCATGCAAGAAGGAAAGTGGTGAAAGGACTCTGGCTGGTGGGCCATGAGGAAGACCCACATGGTCTTGGATTAAGAACTGGAGACTGTGGTGACACAGCTGATGGTGCTGGGGACTGCAGGAAACCTGCCCTGCTGAGCACAGACGACTGAGAGGAACTGGGAGTCTAGCCGAGCTACGGACTTCTACTTCTTTTCCTGAGATGCAGTACCCCTGACTGGCCTGGTTTGGCAGGGGAGGCAGGACTGTGTGTGTATGTTTGTGGGTGTTTTAAAGGGGCTTCTAGATTTCACAGCAACATTCCACCATTAAACATGTATAACTTTTGAATAAATAGTTCCTTTCCTTTTCACCAAACTCTGGCACTGAGAGCCACAATCCCTAACACCTGGTGGTGGGCAAGAAAAACCATAGTACAAAAAGACCCCAGGGGAAGAGGCTTATTTTGGTACCAGTATCTTGGCCCACCAATGGGCGATTGTGTAACACCATGACCTCCAAACCTCTTGTCCCTGACTTCTTCCATCCAGCCAGGTAGTGCCTGTACTTAGCTGTGTGGCCACAGCAGTGCAATGAGGCAGATTGCCCTTAATGGACCCATTGGTGTACCAGACAGTTGCAGGGATTGGTGCCTGACCTTCCTTAATATGCTACTCTAGTGGTAGGTGTGTTCACAAACCATGTCAGTGTCCACAGGCATTTCACTAATGCACATGACTGGGCCCAAGATGGCATGCAGCTCGGCACTGAGTGGACTGGTTGATAGAGCACATTACCGCTGCAGGTAGGCATACCAAGTGTGCAGGATGGTGGACTGGCACTCCCGATTAGGGTTTGGCAAATTCCTGAATCCATCTGGCAATGGGGTATTGTGTCCTTAGTGTTACTGGTGAGCCTTTCACGGTGCTCTCTACATGCTGTAGACCAAGGTACACTGCCAAAAGTTTTTTCTCCATAGAACTATACCTCTGTTTAGTTCCCTTCTAAATTGGGACCAGAAACCTAGGGGCACCTTGCTTTTGCTATAAGCTCCAACCAAAGCCCTCTGGATAGACCGAATCACCTAGTTCCTAAGGGTTGGTTGCATCCACTACCCCCAATTCCCGAGTTTGTTTTACCGCCACCCTTGCACTGGTAAAGTCATCAGTGTGCTCTTTCCTCCAACCTCAATTTTTTATCTTTTTTAAAATTTTAAGTGTTTTTTTTATTAATTATGCTATTTCAGTGTTCCTAATTTTTCCCCTTTATTCCCCTCCCAACCTGCCCCCCCAACCCTCCAGCATTCCCCACACTTAGTTCATGTCCATGGGTTGTACATGTAAATTCTTTGAGTTCTCTGTTCCCTATACCATTTAAGACCTCTCCCCGTCTATTTTATGCCTACTAATTATGCTTCTTCTTCCCCGTAACTTTTCCCCTCATTCCTCCCTTCCCCCTCCCCACTGAAATTTCTCCATGTGATCTCCGTTTCTCTGATTGTATTCCTGTTCTAGTTGTTTGCTTAGTTTTTGTTTTCATTGTTTGTCTTTTCTCTTAGGTTCATTTGTTGATAGTTGTGAGTTTGTTGTCATTTTACTGTTCGCATTTTTTATCTTTTTCTTAGCTAAGTCCCTTTAATGTTTCATATAATAATGGCTTGGTGATGGTGAACTCCTTTAACTTGACCTTATCTGAGAAGCACTTTATCTGCCCTTCCATTCTAAATGAAAGCCTTGCTGGATAGAGCAATCTTGGGTGTAGGTCCTTGCCTTTCATGACTTGGAATATTTCTTTCCAGCCCCTTGCCTGCAAGGTTTCTTTTGAGAGATCAGCTGATATCCTAATGGGCACCCCTTTATAGGTAACTCTCTCCTTTCTCCTTGCTTCTTTTAGGATTTTCTCTTTATCTTTAATCTTGGATTAAAGATTAATGATGTGCCTTGGTGTGTTCCTCTTTGGGTCCAACTTCTTTGGGACTCTCTGAGCTTCCTGGACTTCCTGGAAGTCTATTTCCTTTGCCAGATTGGGGAAGTTTTCCTTTATTATTTGTTCAAACAAGTTTTTAATTTCTTCTCCATTGTTCTTCTCCTTCTGGCACTCCTATGATTCCGATATTGGAATGTTTCAGATTGTCCCAGAGGTTTGTAAGACTCTCTTCACTTTTTTGAATTTCTTGTTTCTTCCTTTTGTTCTGGATGGATGTTTATTTCTTCCTTTCATTCCAAATCATTGCTTTGAGTCCTGGCTTTCTTCCTGTCACTGTTGGTTCCCTGAATATTTTGCTTTATTTCACTTTGGGTATCTTTCATTTGTTTTTTGTTTTATTTTGTTTTCATTTTCGATCAAGCTCAATCAGATTTGTGAGCATTTTGATTACCAGGGCTTTAAATTCTCCATCAGATAGGTTGGCAATCTCCTCCTCCTCGCTTATTTCTCTTTCTGAGGCTTTGCTCTGTTTTTTAATTTGGGCCATATTTCTTTGTCTTGGCACAGCTGATAGATTGTAAGAGGGTGGGGTCTTAGGTATTCATCCAGGCAGGGCAACCCTCTTTGCTCTGCTGCATGTGGCTGGCCTGCTCACCCTTAGCCCCACTTTCCAACAAACTCTCGTGTGAGACTAGGAGTTTCTCCCACCCAGCAACCCCAGCCATAGCCCAGTCAGCTCTGAGTCTCAGTTTTCCCCTTAAGTCAGCCCCTTCTGTGCAGTCCACCTAGCTCAGCAGCCAGCCCCACCCCCACAATCTGCCACCTAGCCGAGGTTTTTCTGAGTCGGTCTGTGAGGTCCGGCTTACCCATCTGGTTGTTCTGGTTGATTTTTTTCTTCAATTCCTTGGTTGTCAGAGTTCCATGCAGTTTGATTTTCTGGCACTTTTGGTTGTTTATTGATTTTTAGATTGGTTGTTTTCCTCCTTTTGGTTGTGCGAGGAAGTGAAGGGTTTCTACCTACGGCTTCATCTTGGCCAGAACCCTCAATTTTCTCTTTTCTTTACTAATACAAGGGATGTAACAGCTGAGCTGGATGGGGAATAAAAGGCCTCCAATATCTGCAATTGTTTCACCAGTTCTGGCATAGGATAATCTTGAATCTTTTCCAACACAGCAGTGGGAATGACTTTTGTCTCACCAGACCAGATAACTCCCTAGAATTTGATGGAGAACCAAGGCCCTTGCCCCTTCTTGCAGTTTATGACCCCTCCCCTCCTCCCTGTCCTTCCAGGTGCTCTAGTAGATTCTCCAACACTTTATGTAAAATAGCAAGGTTATTATCAGGTAGCATAATGTCATCAATATAATAATGTAATGCCACCCCCTCCCCACCTTTCCACATAGGTATGTCTTTTGCTACTAAACCATGGCAGATGGTGGGGCTATACAGGTAGCCTTGCAGTAACTCCTAAAATGTCCAGTTTTCTCCCTTCCAGATGAAGGCAAACTGGTCTTGGCTTTGCAGGTCTTTGGGAATACTGAAGAAGGCGTTAGCAAGAGCTAATACAAAATGATATGTTCCCAGAGACTCACTGACCTCATTTAACAATTGGGTGATGTTAGGAACTGCAGCATGGATTGCTCCAGGAAGTCCACAGTTGTTGGGGGCTACCCTGCCTGGTCTCAGGGAGCTGTGACCCCCTGTGACTTAGGCTGAGTGAGAGACCTCCGGATCAGGAGCCACTAAGGAGACAAAACTTATTCCCCTGGCATGAACACTACCTGTTCTGTGCCTGGCCTTTAATTCTAGATCAGTTACCAATGACGGGTAACAATTTTCTAGGATAGGGAATGGACCTAAGACAGGTGCTGATCTCGTAAAGGCCTCTGTGGAATAAGACTCACGAGACTGGAAATAAATGATGGGGCTGTGGAAAGGAAGGGGTGATCGGCATCTACCCCTGCCCCCTCTTAGCCTGAGTCTTTGTACTCAGATGTGAGAAATCCAAGTCTCCTTGCTGCCTCTGTCTCCAACCCTTAGCAATTAGCCTAAGGGGCAGCTCAAACCGGAGACAGTGGACCCCCGGGGTAATCAGGCCTGGAACAAAGAATATGCAAGATCCTGTGAGATCTGTTTGCTGGAGGATGTTATTAACTTGGAATTTGGAGGCACAGTCAGGAAACCTTTGAAACCTGTAGTCTTTTCATGTGATAAAACTCCAATCTCTGCCCGGAATCACAACAGAAACTCTGTTAACATCCTTGTAAGATACGTGTTCTCTTTGATCCCGTCTGCCAGACTGTCAATCCGCAAACTGTGTCTACTTTCTCAATAAAAACCCACTGGGACAAAGGAAGGGGCTCTTCCCCCTAGGGGGATTTAGCCTGGAGTGGCTCAAAGAATTGGAGAGTGAGCGCTCTGTCTTTGACTTCCATTCAGAAAACTGTTTTTGTGCATGATTATTTCTATAGTGTGTTTTAGCGTGTCCATAGCCGGCCAGGAGACAGAGCTGGGTTCTGCACGCTTCTGTGTGTTTTAGCGTGTCCATAGCTGGCCGGAAAAAAGGGCCGGGTTCTGCACGCTTTAGTCAGACAGTCGGGTGTTTAAGCGAGGTTTGAAAATCGCTACACACAGTCACCTTCCAGGACCCACCTGGTTTGCAGACTGGCCAGACAGGGTTGTTAAAGGGACTATGGGTGGCATGAATTATGCCAACTCTATACAGCTCTTTCACCATATCCACGATCTCTACATGTCCCCCAGGTAAGCGACACTATCTCACCAATATAACCCTCCCTTCGAGGAGCTTCACAGGTGTCCATTTCACCTTACCCCTGAGCATGGACTTAATTGCTCAATTGCTCCTATCCACAAACAGTTCTCTCCTATTGATGTGGATATTTGACCTAACTGAGCTAAGATAACAATGCCCAATATATATTCAGGTAGGGGTGAAAATAAACACCTGAAAGGACCTCAAGGACCACCAACTAATCTGCATGCAGAGTGAGACTTGTTTTACCTTTATGGAACTACCCCACAGCCATCTATAGCAATAACATAGTTCATACATTTATGGATGTTACCATAGATCAGGGTGCATTGTGCTCTGGTATTTACTAGAGTGAAGACCTGTTGTTTATTTTTGTGGTGTCCAATGGGTGGTTACTTCTACATGGGGCCTCTGGTACCCCTGGACTATCCTTATCTAGGGATGAAACTTGGCCATTTCCCTGTATAGCTTCTCAGGCTCCTCCCATAAAGGAGCTGTGTGGCACATGCTTTCCTTTTGGTTTCACTAGCCTGTAGGCTAAGATTTCCACCTTCTCATCACTGTCCTGCAAATGTTGCCAGGGCCCTTTAGTAGCAGCTGCCTGGGCCAGGTGGGCTTCTTTTGCTAATCAGATCCTCCTCCAAATGGTGATTCCAAGTGACCAGCACTAGTTCCTCTTCCCAAGAAAACCTCCAAGCACAAAAGAGGGGCCAGGTTACTGTGACATTAACATCTTCCTATTCCTTATTTGTCTTCAGCCTCTCCCATAAGTTTGCCACTCCTGCAGCCATTTTCAGGGTGTCCCTCTACTCATGCACTGGTCCCCAAACCTCCAATGCTTGTGCCAGCTGGCCCAAAGCATGAGTACTTGGCCATCCTGTAATTTCCCCCAGCAGAGCCTGCTTTTCCCCCATTACACTCCTGGCTTTCATTGCTTCTTCAGAACCCTGTTGGCTGTGCTAGTTGTTGGGGGAAAGCCCTAAAAGTCTAAATTCAGAATTGATTCCAAAGAACTGACATGTAGCCTTATTCAAATTCATAGGAGCTTTAATACAAGACATTTTTGAGGTCTGTCCAGAAGTATCCAGCCATGTAATATGAAAAATAGACATTTATTGAAGAAGATCCAAGATACAAGGAACACTGTACATAGAACAATGACACCTCAGTCCCCTTCAAAGTAGGCAACTTGGAACCTCACACAGTTCTCCCAGTTGCCTTTAGCTGTCCCATCATACTTTCCTGAATTTCACCAATGCTCTGAAATCTGTTCCCTTTTAACGGTGATTTTAGTTTTGGATAAACCCAGAAGATGCAGGGCGCCAAATATGGTCTATAGTGGGGCTAAGTCACTTGGGTGATTTGATGTTTCACCAAAACATTCTGCATGAGATGTGATGCATGAGTGGGCATGTTGTTGTGATGAAGCTGCTAATCACCAGTTTCCCATAGCTGCAGCCTTCTGAATCATCTGAATAGTTCCCACAGAAAAATGTTCAAGCTCAACACAAAATCTGATGCAGATTCATTGCTCTACTCAGTCATTTTGAATGTGACAGCCACACAGTACACATGCTCACTCAATGGCATCTACTGCCCCCACTGACTAGTACAGAGAAGTTGTCATTGTTCACACATGTGCATTCCAGTCCATTCTCCTTGGCTGCCAGGTTACATCAATGTTGTGAAAACCATTCTTGTTATATTAACAATAGCTGGACTTTTTTAGGACAGAATTTGTACATACACACAAAGTAGCTGCTTGCTCCCAGTAGTGGCTGGCTGGGAAAAATTCATCCCCCCTTCCAGGAGAGAGTCCCTTTTTTATAGGGGTTAATACTAAAACCATATGGTGGACAGTCATGCAGACCATTAGAAAGATCAATGCATTTCTTAGTTAGCAGATAACATCAAGAGTTATCCACAATCTATACATTCCTAACCTCATTCCTAGAGCCTGACATTTATCTTTGGGCAGCATTCAGGCTTTCTGGGTAGTTGACCAAGCCTGGGCTGCAGAGAGTTAAACAGTCACAGAAGGTTAAACACAGAGAATCCAACATTTCCCAGATGCCTTTACTGCTAGAGAAACATTACATCTCTGAATGAGTTCCCCTACAGATGTGTAAACACTTGGCAAAGTGGCTGGCACAGATTAAATACTCAATAAATACTAGCAGTTTTACCTGTAGAATAAGGGTGGGATAATAAGCTTAGGAGAGTAAGTATATGTCAATGTGTACAAATCTCTGTAACCTCTCTCAGGTCAGACATCACTAGTCAATTGGAGCTTTCTTGCCAAGTCTTGGGCATGGCTTCAGAATCCTTCTCAACAAGTACTCCAGAAATCTACCACCAATCTATCAGCTGGACTCAGTACTCAAGTTGAAGCCTATTTTCTCTCCTTGAATGTGGAGAGCACAGGCCATTCTACTGCTAACAATCAGTTATAAGCTGAGCTACACAGTCTTTGCCCTGAGAGGACACCAGTTACCATGGTAGGTAGCAGGTGGACAGAAAGTCCACAGAAGGAAGGAAGGAGTGGCTGGTTAGTCCCAGGGATCAAAAAAACTGGTCCAGGAAGGAATCCCCCAGAACCATGGTATACTTTGACAAGCATTGTGAAACACCGTTGCATTGAATTGCTTTATGTGAAGTAGAAAGGATGAATTAGTAGAAAATCTGGTTCCATGAGATGAACAAAGGGATGGATATATAAGAGAACCACAAGCGCCTAAATCCCACATAGAACAATAGGCCATCAAACTAACAACCATAATTTTCTCAGTTTTCCATTAAAATTAGTTTTTTAATTTATAATTTCTTGTTACTAAAAAATTTATGGGAAAAGCACTTAAAGTTGAGAACCTTCTACTCATCAACTTGGAAAAGTTATGTTTCATGGTGGAAATAATCTGGGCCACTCAAGTGTAGACTCAGGGTGGCCAGCCACCCAGCTTTGCCTGAGGCTGAGTGGCTCTCCAGGATTCAGGCCTTTCTGTGCTAACACTAGGACATTCTTGAGCAAACTGGACAAACAGGTCACCCCATGCAGGCTCCTTGACATGCTCATCTGGTGAATCACTGTGAGCACTAAATGGGTGCAGAGCTGGAAGATGGAAGATGCTCAGCAAGTGCCCCCTGGGAGTAACTGACAGGCAGTGTGTGACTTTGCCTTCCACAGGCTCAGGGATCCTCACTGATTGTTGTAATTAGGGAAGACATTCCAGGGCACTAGGAGACCAGAAGCTTCCTGGCTTTCCTTGGGAGCTACGGAAATTAAGGGAATGGAAAGCTTAGCTCCTGATGGTGGGGGAGACCTGAATCAACATACTTAGAGTCAAGCTTTAGGACTCCAACTAGGGTCACCAATTATTTTCATGCTAATGACCTTAGAAGTCTATTTTGCATGTTAATTATTAAAATTTCTGTCCAAAAGCAGAGGTAAACCCCCATGTACGGCCAATCTTCTTTTTTCTATATCTACTATCTACTTCCCCCTAACCCTTGAATGATTTTTAAGCAAACATGTCACACTCCATCCATAAATACTTCTGTATTTATCTTTAAAATGTAAGCATAAGAATTCTTTATAAAAATCACAAGTCAATATCAATACCACACTCCCCCTAATTCCTTAGTATCATCAAATGTTCTATCAGTATTCAAATTTTCTAATGATCTTATCACTTTTTAAAAAGAGTTACTTTGCCTAAGTCAAGATCCAAACAGTCCATGCATTGCACTTGGTTGATTTGTCTCAGGAGTTCATCCTCCCTTTTTATTTCCCCCAACCATGCATTTCTGACAAAGCTGAATATTTGCCCTCTAGCATCTGCACCGCTGGATTTGCTGGCTGCATCCAGGTGGAGTAGTTTCACATATTCGTCCTCTTTCTCCTGTATTTCCTACAAACTTATAGTTAGATCTGGGGTGCTGATCACCTTGGGGTAAGATTATTTGCAAGAAGAGCCAGAGGTGGAATGATGGCTTCATTTGCATCTTTCTCAGGTGACTGAGAATTCTTAAAAGCAGGAAAAGGCTAGTTTGTCTTTGTGGGAGGGCTTCCATAGACCCTTGTGTCAAAGATGATAAGGAGTCTCAACAGCTGTCCTTGAGAAGGTGAGAATGAGGATTCCATTTGCATTAGGTCCCTGTATTTGTTACTGGACAGGGAACCTGGCCCTGAGCAGGTCTGCCCAATGCCAGCCAGTAGTGTGTGAGTTCTTAACTTTTTGCAGGTAAAAGTTAACAATACGTGTCCAGGTGACTATGAGGATGGATTTATTAAAGCTGGGGATAGTAAGTCAAGGACAGGCTTAGAACAGAAGAAGCAACAGGAGAGCCCAGGCTGGGCTACCTTAGCTCACTGGGAAATTAGAGAAAAGGGGGCCTTGGGGACAGGTTCAGGTTGTTAGCCCAGGATGAGCTGTCACTACCTATTTTTCCCCTTGATGCAAGTTTCACAGGGATCCTTAAAGTTTAGGAGATATGTGCCCATGGGGGAAGAAGAGAGGGAAGAAGAGGGGGAGGGAATGATGTCCTTTGTCTTGAGGCTTTTGTCTCTTTCTGGCAGGAATTTTAGGGAAAGTCTGAGAGGAGGGGAGGGTGTCAGCAGAATATTCTCCAGTTTTCCAGGTGTGCTCTTTCAAGGTCGTGGTCTCCACTGTTTGGTCAGTGACAGGGCAGGGGAGTCTTTAGTCATTGTAGCTGGTCCTGGCATCGCCCACCTGGTTTTGCTTCTTTTCTGGCTCGAGAGCTGAAATACAATTGAGGCCTAGATGTTACCTCTAGGGAGATGACCTTCTGTGCATGGCTGTAAATTGCTCCACCAGTTTCTTCAGCTCTCTGTCTCAGTTCCCCTACTCCACTTTTCCTGGTTTACTGGGTTGTCTCACATCTATCCTCTGGTGAGGACAACTCAAATCCCTTCTCCCCCTCAATGTGATGCTCTGTGTGCAGACTCCTCCCAACCCTGAACTCATCCCAACCCTTTGCTATGTGGTAGAATAAGCTCCAGGGCAGCTCTTTCCCAGATAGGCAGAGATCGGGACAGGAGGGATTGTAAAGTCACCACTTCTTTCTCTTGATAAAAAGCCCAAGAGGAGGCAATGTGGAGAGAGGGGAGAGGACTCTGAGGCTGGACCCATAGGTCACAGCCAACTCTGCCCTTTACTGTGCACCTTGTGCAACTTAACCTTTCTGTGTCTCAGTTTCATAATCTATCAAGTAGGGATAATGATAGTATCTAGTTCCTGGTACACAGCTCCTAAATGCTCCCCACTGTAAGTGGTCCTTCTCATCATCAGCTGTTCCATCTGCCTGAACATCAGGTGAGTGCTGAGGCCCCCCAAGCAGTACAGGCCAGGCAGGCAGTGGTTCCGGGAAGGCGGCATCACTCGAGCACTTCTTCCCCAGCTCTGGTGTCTGCATCAGACATCACTGCATCACTCCCATGTGCGCTGGGAGCGAGTCATCTCAGGGGCAAGCATCGCCTGTTCCCCATTTCTCATTTTGAAAAGCAAATACTCCTAGACAGCATTAAATTCTAAGTATTTCTGGGGAGGGGTTGAAAGTAAGAAAAAATAATCCAGCAAGTGGAGACTTGGGAGGGATTTTTTTGTATAGGCCAGTTCTGCTTCCATCCTGGGACGAGCATCTCACAGGTGAGAAGCTCTGAGCGGACTGAGCTCCTGAACTAAATCGGGACCGTCCCAGGATGGCCCAGAGAATGGCCACGTGGCCAACAGGACTTCCAGAGTTGTTCTCAGAGGGAAGTATGTGTATGCACATGCTGTATGAGGATATGAAGATCCCCAGGGTGGGATGGGGCCTCAGTATTTAGAAAACACATTCAAATGATAAGAACTTAGGTTTGGAAAAGGAAGATGATCCTACTGTGGTACAACACAACTGCCTATAAAAATAAAGCCTGACACGGAATACTGGAGAAAGTGTGATGAACTTTCAAGGATGGGAGATGTTTCTGAAGCCATGGGGGGATCCTGGTTTCAATGAGTTTTGAAAAATTCGAGATAGCTTCATGAGTCTAGGGCTGGGGGTGCCCTTTATAGTCCAGGAACCCAAAGTACAGCATGAGCCACCATTAAGCACCCCTCTTCCTTGCTCCCCTCTCCCTCTGCCTCATCCCTCCTGAGCCTGCATGGAAGAAAATGTCCAAAATGTATTATGGGTGTACATGTGGGGCTACCATGAGAATATGAGACCTAAGGACAGATCAGGCAGTTGAGGCTTACATAGCATGCTGGAGCTAAGGAGAAAGGGCTGGTGTTGTTTAGGACTTCCTAATGCAGGAAGGCTATTCACAATGAGATGGAAAAGCAAATGTTTGGTAAACAAAAGTTGGCTAGGGCATCTTTAACAATGGGACACAGAAGACTAAATAAAGACTAGCTAGGTTCCTCCCTGTCAATCACACACTAGTTTCCTTGGAGCAGGTCTTCTTTGGGGCAGTTATGGGAAAGATCAAAGGTTTTCTCAAGAGTTCTTTTGTTTCTTAAAAATAACCAGCTTAAAATCAATATCCCAAAAAGCATATTTTGGGGTGGCAAACTCTGTTTCTTTTCATCTCCAAAAGAACAGAACTAACTGCCTAGACTTTATTCCTTAAACTCTGGAGGTGAAACCTCTAGTTGTCCTAATGAATTAAACTGAGCCCTCATAAAGCAAGCATGTTTCCTCCTTTCCCTCCTCCCTCCTTCCTCTTCCTTCCTCTCCTTCTCTTCCTTTTTCCCTCCCTCACCTGCCCTTTCCAGTGTCTTTATATTATGTTCCTATAAGGTTTTAAAATAAACCCCACCATAACCCTACAAAGGTAAGAGAACGAGTGTGAGGGTGATGGTAAGATGAATCCACGATATTGATATTTTAAGTCAGGTTTCAATGTAAATGTAGAAGTTAGTCATTGTATTCATGGATATTTTATTTCAGTCTAGATCTTTATCTTAAAGGGACAGAGAGTAAACACTTTTAGGCTTTGCAGGTCATGTGGTCTCTGCTGCAACTATTCAGCTCTGCTGTTGTAGAGTAAAAGCAGCCAGAGGTAACCTCTGAAGGAAGGGCAGGGCTATGTGCTCATAAAACTTTATTTATAAAAGCAGACAGTGAGTTATAATTTCCTGGACTAGGAAACTACAGGCCTAGGATATCTGAAGTCTCAAAAAATCAGTCACGATAAGAATTTAATTTTAGTTCATTTTTAAAGAAGATTTTATTTGTTTGTTTGTTTGTGAGGTGAGGTGAGGAGAGGGAGAAAGAGAAACATCAATGTGTGACTGCCTCTCGTACACCCCCTACTGGGGACCTGGCCCACAACCCAAGCATGTGCCCTGACTGGGAATTGAACTGGTGACTTTTTGGTTCTCAAGCCAGCACTCAATCCCCTGAGCCACACTAGCCAGGGCTAATTTTTACTTTAAATTGTTTAGGAAACTTAGAATTAAGTCTATAATAAGTGTTCGAATTTATATGAAAAATTGTTTTCTAAATGTGGTTTAAAATTATGCCTTGTGTTTAATAAAGGCAGCATTAATTCCCATACAAGTGGTGAGTAGTATTTCTCTCTACTTACAAAAAGCCTTTTAGATATTGAAATCGTCTGTCTATCAGTGGAAATAACAAAGCAGATTCCAAATTCCCACATCTGTCAACTGGTAAAAAGAATTCCCATTAAGGTGATGTGGCAGAGGCTGGCTAGCTACTAAGTAAACCATTTCCTCTTCTCTCTGGGTACACACAGCTAGATTACACTTTCCAGCCTTCCTCACAGTTAGGTACTGACTCAAGACTTGGAAAGTTTTAGCTTAAGGTAAAAGTTATAAATCTAGTAAGTAATGTGTATGTTAAGCTTTTGTATCAGAAACTACAGATAAGGCCCATCCTGGCTCCCGGGAAAAGCAGCTGACCTCCTGGGGCACTGGCTAGAGATTACCGCCTGGGGACAAGTTGGAGGCATCCGGGCCTTTTGTGTGACCAACCCCCACCTTGGGAACAGCTAACTGCTGAGAACAGGAATGCTGCAGCTTCACTCACCTAATCCTCCCTGAACTTCAAAGCCCTCACCGCACCTTGCTTGTCCTCCCCGACCCCCCTTATAAAAGATCTGGCCAGGAAAGAGAAGGCAAGATGGTTTTTTAGGGTATGAACCTGCCATCTTCTCGGATCGCCGGCCATCTGAATAAAGCGCCCTTAAAAGATTCAATCGCTGTCATTGCTTATTGGATTTGGTAGTGACAGGCAGCCTGAATGCCGGTGTCTTTTCCGGTTACAGTACCACATGACAATCCTAACCAGTGGAATATCAGCACAAATGATGCTTGTCAATTCCACGCCTGGCCCATAAAAACCTCCACTGTCTCTCCCAGGGCACAGGCTGAATACAGAGGACTCCAAGGTTATAGGGAAGGGCAGAGGCAACAACTGGAATCTGTTTTGGGCTTCTGATTTAAACCACTGGGATTATTGGTCTAACTGTTATATCAAATAACATGATCTTTTTTTAAATTTAAATTATTTTATTTTTGTTCAATTACAGTCATCTGTATTTTCTTCCTAGCCCTTTCCCCCACACCCCCCAAACCCCGCTCCCTCCCTTGCTTCCACCCTTCCCCTTGGTTTTATCCATGTGTCCTTTATAGTGGTTCCTGAAAACCCTTCCCCGCATTGTCCCCTTGCCCCTCCCCTCTGGCTATTATTAGATTGTTCTTAATTTCAATGACTCTGGTTATATTTTGTTTGCTTTTTTTCTTTTGTTGATTACAAATAACATGATCGTAACTATAACAATGGTGGATAGCAATGAAGATTTATTAATATTTATTTTGGAATATCTTTGAAGGGGGCAGGGTGAAGGAAGGCAAGAAGAAGAATAAATTTTGACACCCATTCCTCCATCCATTTAAGAAATATTTGTTGAGGACTCATGTGGTTAAGCTCTGAGGATACAGAGATAGAGAAGACACAGCTCCTTCCTTCAAGGACCTCACCCAGAAGGGTGTGGGCAGTTGTGCTCAGGCGTAATTCCAATACAGCACTTAGAGTCCTGCTATAGAATTAGTGTATATCCATGCGGGTGGGCAGGATACAGGAGGCAGTTTCCAGTTGGAGAAAAAAAGGAACAACTTTTCAAGGACATACAGGGACACCACAGCCTGTGGCCAGCTTGATCTACAGTTGGGCTGGGAGAGGCTGGGGTGGGAAGGAGTGTCAGGAGCTGGCCAGAGAAGCAGACACCCAATCAGGTCCCACCAGGCAGGTGAGGCAGGTGGTGGGGTACAGGATTGAGCTCTACATAAAAAGTTCGGGATTGAGCAGAAATCCACCCTCACAGCTCCTTTTCCAGCCCTCATGAGAAGCTGGGCAACAGGACTGGAGTGAGTTTGTTGGGATCCCTGCAACGCTGGTTGGCATCGTCATAGTTCTTCCCTTGGCCTCCAGAGGGAGCCCCAATGCTTCCTATAAAGGTTCATTTTCCCCCATACTGAATGTCTACTATGCGCCAGGCACAGCTCCAATCCCACTGTCCAGTAGGCAGTGGGGGTGACAGACACAGAAACAGATCATGTAAACTCCATGCATGTGATCAGTTCACTGAGAGGCATACATGTAGGATTTCATGGGAATTCAAAGGAGGGATTGGCTGTATGTCCATAATCGGTAGGGAATCCCCGTCCCCACCTTCTGGAATTTGCACACCACATGCTTGTTCCAACCACACAATAAAAATTTCCCCATTTATTGAGCAGATGCTGGGTGCCAGGCACTTAACACAACTGAATGCAGTTGATTTCATTCATCCTCATTAACGACACTCTTCCTAGATGAATAAAAGCAGTCTCAGAGGGGTTAATTAGTAAGTGGCAGAGGCAGCATTTGAATCCAGACCTTCTGGCACTGAAGTAAATTCTATGCCTTCAGCCTTCTACCCCAGGGCTCCTTGCAGCTTGTGCCTGCACTGTGACAACAGCCCCCCAGGCCATCCTGCCTCCCGCCTGCATTCCACTCCACCCCAGGAGCAATCACACCCTCTCTGTGTGCGCATCTCTGAGAACTGTAGCTGACTCCATCTGGACTATCTCCAGTCCTACCTACTCTGCCTTCCTAAGCA
This sequence comes from Tonatia bakeri, assembly GCA_004024845.1. Lineage (NCBI taxonomy): Eukaryota > Metazoa > Chordata > Mammalia > Chiroptera > Phyllostomidae > Tonatia > Tonatia bakeri. Next base: position 18,484 of record PVIA01014609.1, read on the forward strand.
ATAGTGAGTAGAATTGTCTGCCCCTTTCCTGTGGCACTGAGCAGTCAGGTCTCCTTGAAGAAATTTCATGGCCACTGTAACCTGTACAGCTTTAGGTTTGGAGTTTCTTCCACCTCCAGTGCCTTCCGGCTCTCACGCAAATTCTACTCAATGTACTCTCTGCAGCAACTCTGCCCTTTTTTGTATAATAACTTCCTGGCCCACAGAAACCTCTGCCTTTGAATTACCTATTATTGCCATTACTAGAACACTAATGAATTCAGTTACATATGTTGGTACAATGTAATGGTGGGATCTGGCCATATCACTGGGGAGCGGGGAACCCGATGTGATGTGAGGGGCTGCACTCCCTAGAGAAGGGAGGCGTCAGAGGAAACCCCAAGGCAGTGGATTGGAGCAGCAGCCTGCTCATGACTCCTTACCCTGCAGAAGGGTAAACAACTAATGCAGCTCTTGACACAACTTGTACAGAGCCTGTACAGGCTGAAATGGTCACAACAACCTTCTGAGAAGGTGACACACCCCCAAACCCCTGCCCAGGCCTAGGGCACAGGTAAGAAAACCCTTCTCCCTGATTCTGGATAATGGTGGCCAGAGGTGGGGGAGAGATGCCTTGTGGGCTGAGGCACATGGTGGACAACAGCTAAGAGGCTGGGAATTTGGACACTTACACCTTGCATGGGATTTTGGGGCAAAAGATTTACAATGGAAGACATGCAGAAATTCAGCTCCCTTTTTTGCATTTTTCTTGCCCCACCTGGTTGTAGGGCACTGCACACCACAGGCACTGGACTGCGCCCATTCTCTCATCCTGAGAGCAGCACAGACACCCAGGCTGAGAAAATTCACCAGACCTAGCGACTCAAGGAGCCTTGGGCACCAAAGAGGTCCCATGGACAGAGCACACCCCAGCCCTGGGAGAGGGAGGAAGCAGCACTGGGGCAATGGAGATGCAAGACTCACAGGTGTGAACTCCAGGGAGAGAGAAAGCCCGGAACTGGAGAGAGGGAGACCCTATTGCATCACAGCCTCGGGCACAGATAAGAATGGTGGGGGTGGGGAGGGGAGTGTCTCTGGGCATGGATTTGGATTTCAGTCTTTTGGGCAACAAGGGGATTTGTGCGTTTTGCAGAAGAGAATGGTTTGGAGCTGTGGAGCATCTACCCTCCCATATTGGGCAACCTGTTAATAAAAACCTTTTTCCTTGCGCACTAACGATTGTGTTATGCTTACGTATGGCTGCAGGTGGCCGGACCCCACTTTGCCCAGTAACACCAAGAAATCCTTTTTCTGTAACTTATTTCTAGTGTATGCTTTTCTTACTTTAGCAAGACTGGAAGTTTATTCAAATTTTAGTAGGTTTAAAATGTTAAGATGCAATTAAAGTACAACTTTATTTTTGTTTCTATTAGTGCTTTTTTGTTTTTGTCACTTTAAAAATATTAACTTTATGGAGGTATAATTTAATAACATTAAAATTCACTCATTTTGAATGTACACTTGATGAATTTTTATCATGTAAGACCATCACAATCAAATACAGGACATTTATATCACCCAAAAGGATTCCCTTGTGTTCTTTCCCAGCCTACTTCCCACCTTCATTGCAGCTCCAGGCAGCCACTGATCTGGTTTCTGATGGAATGAATTAGATCTGTCTTTAATATAGTTTCATATAAGTGAAATACCAAGTAGGTACTTTCATGTCTGACTTCTTTTATTCAGCATAATGTTTTGAATACTCATTCATGTATCAGTTCCATCTTGTTGCTGAATAGTAGATTTATTGTATTAGTACACTCTAATTTGCTTTTCCATTTTCCTATTGTGGACACTGGAGTTGTTTTCTGGCTTTTGAGAATAAAGTTCCTAGGAACCTTTGTGTACAAGGTTTTCTGTGGACATGTTTTCATTTGACTTTAGCTACTACCTAAAGAAAGGAGCTGCTTGGTCATACGGTAAAGGTTTGTTTACTAGAAACTAACAGATTATTACATTTTCTTCAGCAACATATGAGAGTTCAGTTGCTGCACATCCTCTCCAACATTGGTAGTGTTGGTCTTTCTAATCCGAGCCTTTTTAGCGGATTTGTAATGATGTCTCATTGTGGTTCTACTTACATCTCCCTGGTGACTGATGATGTTCATCTTTTTGTTTGTTTGTTTGTTTGTTCCTATGGGCCTATTGTATGAGTACATCTTCTTTTGCAAAGTGACTATTTAATATTTTTTGCCCATTTTTAGAAATCAAGTTGTTTATGTTCTCTTTATTGAGTTGTAAGGACTCTTTATATTCTATAAAAAAGTTCTTTGTCAGATAAATCTATAGTTAATATTCTTTTCTCAGTCTAGGCTTGTCCTTTTATTTCCTAATTACATCTTTAAGAGTAAAGGTTTTAATTCTGATGAATTGAAATTTATATTTTCTTTCTTTTTTTTCTAAGTCCTCGCCTGAGGATATGTTTATTGATGAGAGAGAGAGAGAGAGAGAGAGAGAGAGAGAGAGAAACATTGATGTGAGAGAGAAATGTTGATTAGTTGCCTCTAGTACGTGTCCAACTGGGTATCGAACCCACAACTTTTTGGTATATGGGACAACACCCCAATCAACAGAGCCACTTGACCAGGGCTCAGGTTTTTTTTCTTTTATGGTTTGTGTTTTTTGTTTCCTAACTAAGAAATCTTTGCTTGTGGATTGAGCGCAGGCTGCGAACCAAAGCATCGCAGGTTTGATTCCCAGTCAGGGCACATGCCTGGGTTGCAGGCCATGGCCCCCAGCAACCACACATTGATATTTCTCTCCCTCTCTCTCTCTCTCTTTCTCTCCCTCCCTTCCCTCTCTAAAAATAAATTAAAAAAAAAAAAAGGAAAAATCTTTGCTTACCCCAGGGTTCCAGGTTTCAAGTATTTTCTACAATATTTTCCTCTAGTAGTTTTATACTTTACCTTTGACATTTGAGTCTATGATCCATTTTGAGTTAATTTTTTTATATGGTGTAATATAAAGGACACATTTAATTTTTTTCCATATGGATCACAGTTGTTTCAGCTCCCTTTGTTAAAAAGTCTATTTTTTTTTCTAGTTGAATTATCTAGAACCATTGTCAAAAAATCAATTGATCAATAAAGCCACAGTAATAAAGACAGTGTGGTATTAGGAAAAGAATAGGCAAGTAGAACAATGGAATAGAAGACAGCCGAGAAATAGGCCCACACAAATATAATTGGTTGATTTTTGACAAAGGAGCAAAGGCAATTCAATGGAGAAAGTGTGATCATTTCAACAAATGGTGCTGGAATTACTGCACATAGACATGGCCCAAAATTATTCTATACACTGACCTTACAACTTTCACAAAATTAACTCAAAGTATACCATAGATGTAAATGTAAAATGCAAAACTATAAAATTCTGCCCTGGATAGTGTGGCTCAGTGGACTGAGTGCTAGCCTGGGAACCCAAGGGTCGCAGCTTCGATTCCCCGTCAAGGGCACAAGTCTGGGCTGCAGGCCAGGTCCCCAGTAAGGGGTGCTAGAGAGGGAACCACACAATGATGTTTCTCCCCTCTTTATCTCCCTCTCTTCCCCTTTCTCTAAAAATAAATACATAAAATCTTTTGTAAAAAACCGTAAAACTCTTAGAAGATAACAGGATGTAATCTAGATCTTGGATTTGGTGATGACTTTTTAGATACAATACCAAAAGCACAACCCATGAAAGGAAATTTAAAACTTCTTTGTGAAAGGCACTGTACAGATAAAAAGACAAGCCACAGGTTGGCAGGAAGTATTTGCAAAACACACATTTGATAAAGGACTTGTACCCAAACTACACAAAGAACTCATAACTCAACAATAAGAGAATGAACATGCTAATGCCAACACCACACATGCTATTTTGCTCAATTAAAAAAAAGTGGACAAAAGATCTGGACAGACACCTCACCAGAGAAGATAAGCAGATGACAAATATATACACAAAAAGATGTTCAACTTAGTACCTCACTAGAGAAATGAAAATTAATGCAAGATAGCCACACACATGTATTAGAATGGCTAAAATACAAAACACTAACAACACATGTTGACAGGGGTATGGAGGAAGAGGAATTCTATTATCTTTAGTGTCATTGCTGGTGGGAATACAAATAGTACAGCCACTTTAGAAGGCAGTTTGGCAGTTTCTTAAAAAGCTAAAGATACTCTTATCATACAATCTAGAAATTGTTCTCCTTAGTATTTACCCAAATAGAGTGAAAAGTTAAGTCCACAAAATACCTGCACATGGACGCTTATGGCAGCTTTATTCATAACTGGCAAAATTTGGAAGCAACAAGATGTTCTTCAGTAGGTGAATGGATAAATAAACCATAATACAGTTATAGAATAGAATATTATTCTGTGATAAAAGAAATGAGTTATCCAGCCAGGAAGACATGGGAGAACCTTGAAAGCATATTGCTTAGTGAAAGGAGCCAGACTGAAGTGGCGATAAAGTGAATGATTGCAACTATGTGACGTTCTGGAAGGGGCACAACGACAGTGACAGTGAGAGGAGTGGTTGTCATGGGGCTGGGCTGTGGAGAGACATGAACAGTTGAAACAGGCGTTTTTAGGCCCACGGAACCATGCTGCATGATGCTGCAGTTGTGGTTATATGACATTGGACATTTGGCAAAACCCATATAACCACACAGCCATATAACACCAAGAGTGAAGCCCAGTGTTCACTCTTGAACACTGTCCAAAACTGTGGACTTTAGTTAATAATAATAACCAACAGCAGGGAAAACTGGGGCCAGGTACAGGAAGGGAAGGGAATGTAAGGGAGTTCTTTGTACTTTGTATCAATATATAATTTTACTATAAACCTAAAAATTCTCTAAAAATAGTCTACTAAAAAATTGATTGACCAGATAAGCGTAGTTCAATTTCTAGACTCTATTCTATTCCATTGGTCTGTGTATCTATCCTGATGCTAATACCATACATACTACCTTGATTACTGCAGCTTTACAATAAGCCTTAAAGTAGCACAAGTCCTCCAGCGTTTTCCCCCAAGATTTGAATTCCCATGTATTTAGAATCAGCTGTTAAAGCCTGATGAAATTTTGATTGAGATTGTGTTGATTCTATAGATCAATTTTGGGACAATGGTATCTTCACAACATTGAGTTTTCTGGTTCATTAACATTATGCATCTCTTTAGGTAGGTTTTCTTTAATTTCTCTCAGCAATGTTTTGATGTTTTCATTGGATAAGTCTTACAAATATGTTGTTAAACTAATCCCTAAATATTTCAAGTGTTTGAATGCTACTGGAAAATTTTTCTAAATTTCAATTTTTTGTTGTTCATAGCTAATATGTTGAAATATAACTAATTTTAAATATTGACCTTGTATCCTGTGATATTGCTAAACTCAATTATTGGATCTTGTAGTTTTTTTTATAGATTCCTTAGGTTTTTCTTTGAGTATAGTTATATTGTCTGTGAATAAAGACAGTTTTTCTTTTCTTTTTTTTTTACAATCTAGATGACTTTATTTCTTTTCTTGCCACATTGCCTTGCTAGAACCTCCAGTATATTGTTGAATAGACGTAGCGAGAGTAGACATCTGAACCTTGCTCCTAATCTTAGAGGGAAAGCAAGTCAGTCTTTCATCATTAAGTATGTTAGCTACAGTTTTGTTTTTCATGTCCTTCATCAAGTTGAAGATGGTGCTTTATAGTCTTTGGACTATATACCATATTATTTATCTATTCCATATATTTATCTATTTTCCTGTTGATGGACATTTGGGTTGTTTCCAGCTTTTGGCTATTATGAACATTTTTGCACAAGTCTTTTCATAAGTGCAGGTATGCATTCAGTTGGGTATATAACCAGGAATTAATTGCTGAACCATAGGGTATATATATGTTTAGCTTTGGTGGACACTGCCACAATTGTACAACATATTTGGACTGGAATGCTTGTGCTGATGAAATATGATCAGTGTATTAAGTTCTGGTGGCTCTACCTCCTTGCAACTCTTGACATTCTTTTTCATTTTTGCTATTCTGGTGTGTACTTGTATCATACTGTGATTTCAAGTTTCCCTGATGACTAATGAGCTTGAATACCTTTTTATGGGTTTATTGGCCATTTGGATAGCCTCTTTTGAATTCAAGTGTTTTCTTCATTTTTTCTTATTGGGTTACCTGTTTTCATTATCAATTTGTAGGAATTATTTATATATTCTGATTACCTTATAGGATAGATGTATTACAACATATTTTCCCATTCTGTGGCTTGCCTTTGTACTTTCTTAATAGTGTTTCACACTGTCATTTTCAATTTTGTTTAATGGAAAAAGTTGTTTCCTTGTCCCTAGTAGGCTCTATAATTTGCCAGTTTCTTCTTAGTTAATAAAGTTCTTAGATGGAGTGAAAGAAGTTTCACATAAAGAACACAAATGTCTGATTCAATCTCTATAAAGCTGTGGGACAGGCAAAACTAATCTAATGTGAAGGGAAATGAGAGCTGTGTTTCCCTCTGGGAGTATGATAACAGAAACTGACTCAAAAGGGACATGAAAGAACTTTCTGGACTGATGATAATGTTCTATATTTTGATGGGGATCTAGGTTGCACAGGTATACAAGATCTGTCTTGAAAAAGAACCCTGGCTGGTGTAGCTCAGTGGATTGAGCGAGGGCTGCGAACCAGGCATCACAGGTTTGATTCCCAGTCAGGGCACATGCCTAGGTTGCAGGCCATGTCCCCCAGCAACCGCACACTGATGTTTCTCTCTCTCTCTCTCTCTCCCTCTCCCTTCCCTCTCTAAAAATAAATAAATAAAAATCTTAAAAAAAATAATAAAGCTTATCTAAAAAAAAAAAAAGAAAAAGAAAAAGAACAGCCATTGTTAATATAACAAGAACACTTTGCAAGAAATGGATGCAACCTGACAGCCAAGGAAATAGAACCGGAATGTGCATGTGTGAACAGTGACGACTTCACTATACTGCCAGTGGGGGCAGTTGATACTGTTGAGTGAGCATGTGTGCTGTGTGGCCAGGACATTCAAAATAACTGAGTGAGTAGAACAAAAATCTGCATCAAGTTTTATGTTAAGCTTGAATATTCCTCCTGAGAAACTATTCTGATGACTCAGAAGGCCAGAGCTATGGGCAACTGGTGATTGGCAGCTTTGTCATGACAATACACCCCTCATGCATTACATTTTTTGGAGTTTCTTGGCAAAATATCAAATCCCCTGGGTGACTCAGGCCCCCTACAGACCACATTTAGCACCCTGTGACTTCTGTTTTTTTTCTAAAACTAAAATCACCTTTGAAAGGGAAGAAAATTCTCACCATCAATGAGATTCAGGAAAATACAATGGCGAAGCTGATGGTGACTGGGAGAACTGTGTGAGGTCCTAAAGAGTCTACTTTGAAGGGGACTGAGGAGTCATTGTCCTGTGTACAATGTTTTTTGTACCTTAGATCTTTTTCAATAAATGTCTATTTTTCATATTGTATGGCTGGATACATTCTGGACAGAACTCATATGTATTTGTTAAAACTTATTCATTGGGACTTCTGGCCAAGACGGAGGCATAGATAAATACACTGTGCCTCCTCGCACAACCAAAAGAAAAACAACAACAAATTTAAAAATAAAACACAACCAGAACCGACAGAAAATAGAACTGTATGGATATCCGACAACCAAGGAGTTAAAGAAGAAACATCATCCAGACTGCTAGAAGGGGCAGAGACAGACAGCCAAGTGGAGAGGACTTGCAGCAAGGCAGTGGCTGGTGGACCTGGCAAGGAGG
>PVIA01014610.1:0-26294 GCA_004024845.1 Tonatia bakeri
CCTTCTCCCTCCCTCCCTTCCTTCCTCTCTCTCTCACCATTCCTTCTTTCCTCTCTCTCTAAAAGCAATGAGAAAATGTCCTTGGGTGAAGATATATGAGATTTGTTCAGAAAAAGTAGAGCCATTGTTAATATAACAACAATGGTTTGCACAACATTGATGTACCCTGGCAACCAAGGAGAGTGGACTGGAATGCACATGTGTGAACAATGACAACTTCACTGTACTAGTCAATGGGTGCAATAGCTACCATTGAGTGAGCGTGCGTACTGTCACATTCAAAATGACTATTCCAGTAGAGCAATAAATCTGCATTAAATTTTCCATTGAGCTTGGACATTTATCCATGGAAACTATTTTGATTCAGAAACCCACAGATATAAGCAACTGGTGATTGGCAGCTTCATCATGACAACATGCCCACTCTAGAATCTTGTCTTGTACAGAATTTTTTTGTGAAACATCAGATCACCCAGGTGACTCCGTACCCTCATGGCCTCCTTACAGCCGAGACTTGGCACCCTGCAGCTCACTTACAGCCCAGATTTGATGCCCTGCAACTTCTGGCTTTTCCCAAAATTAAAATCACCTTTGAAAGGGATAAGATTTCAGACCCTTGATGAGATTCAGAAAAATACAATGGGGACACTGGTGGTGACTGGGAGAACTGTATGAGGTACAAAGGCACCTACTCTGAAGGGGACTGAAGTGCCATTGTCCTATACACAATGTTTCTTGTATCTTGTATCTTCTTCAACAAATGTCTCTATACTGAAATATATCTAGCCATGTACTGGACAGACCTCATATGTGTGTGTGTGTGCATTTGGTCCTATCTCTCCTGACTTTGAAATCCATCCTCTACATTTACAAAGAAATCTTCCTAAAGCGTGATTTTAATTATATTTGTTTTCTACCAAAAATCCTTAAGAATCTACTGTTTTCTGCTGTGTTAAGTACCATATCCTCACCCTGGTACTCAAGTCTACCAAAATATGGTGTTGTCATACCCTCATCCTCTCACATGACTCTGCACCTCAGTCAAACAGGAGTGACTGGTATTCCAAGGACAAACTGATTCCAACATTTTGGCTTCATCAACACTGTTACTTTCATGAGGAATATCCCACTTTGTCATCCATCTCAACTTGTTAAAATTCCACTTAGTCTTCAAATGCTATAGTCCTATGCCCTAGCTAGGTGAGATTCCTTCTGTTTTCTTTTCTGGTTTTGTTTATATAGCATTGTGTATGTAAGTTTCTAGTGGTAGCTTCCTTATTCCACTTTGCTCTTTAGCTATTTAAGAATGCATTTCAGTTCAACACATTTTTAGATACTCTTATGTGACATAAGATAAAATGTGTGTGTTTCAGTATAAGGTGTGTGAGGGAAGGGGCTGCCTTCCTTATTCATATTGTCTTGATGTATTGCACGGCAGGGTCTATGCTTTACTAAGATGTAAAAAGAAAAGACCAACAGCTTTCAGTACATGCGCATTTAGACTTAAATCTGCTCAGCAGCTAGTTGGGATAATTTAGGAAATATTCCAAGATTTTAATCCTAAGGAATATTTTATTTCTGAGTTTAGAACTCAAGATGATCCATTTCAATTCTTTTAAAAATATTTTTTGTTTTTTCTTTTTTTATAAATTATATTTCATTGATTATGCCATTAAAGTTGTCCTGATTTTCCCCCTGTGCTCCCCTCTCCCTCAGACAACTCCCCCACTGTTGTTCATGTCCCTGGGGCATGTATGTAAGTTCTTTGGCTACTCCCTTTCCCTTACTGTACTTTATAGCCCCATGGCTATTCTGTAACTACCAATTTGTACTTCTTAATCCCCTCACTTCTCACCCATTCTCTCCCAACCCCTCTCATCTCTTTATATTTAACCTTATGCATTTCAATTATGATGTGTCTTATAGTGGGCCTCTTTGCATCCACGTTGTTTGGGACTCTCTGTGCTTCCTGGGCTTGCATGTCTATTTCCTTCACCAAATTAGGGAAGTTTTCTTTCATTATTTTTCAAATAGATTTCCAGTTTATTTGAGCCAGATTGATGCCATATGCAGGGCAGCAAGATCTCAAATGCTCCTTCAATTTTTTTAATGAAGTGGAAATGAAGCTGATTTTAGTAGTTATGACTGGGGCAACTTCTGCTTTTGTACTCTGTATTGTGGTACTCTGAACTGAAAGTTATAAAAATACAAAAAGATACTTTTGGTCTTTATTCATGTTTTCTTGTATTAGATCACTCTGCTTTATTTTCTCATCAATATATTGGGGAACAATATTATCTGCTTCATATGGTGCTTGTGATATTTACTTGAATTAATATATGTAGAGCACTTACAACAGTGTCTGGAATAGTGTGAACACCTGATAGCATTTAGCTAATATTATCAGTCACAAACAAGGCTGCTCCTTTCAAGAAGCAATGGATGCATCTAGAGTCCGGACCAGATTTTCCCTGCCCTGTATCTTTGTCTAAATCCCCCTTAGGTCCTGCATAGTTAGATAATTGGAACTATAGTGAACCATGCGCCTTTCCCTTCTTCACCTAATATTTCCAAAACCATGTCTGAGTAAATATTATCAGTGTGGTTAGATGGGGGATTCTAATGCTTTCTTTTTCATGGTGATTCCATACCAGTTGCTTATTTAAGACTATATATACTATGTTAGTTTCATAAAATGTAAACTTCATACAAAATGGGGACTGGGTATGATTTATTTATGATACCTCAGTCTTGACACACTGCCTTGAGTACTGTAGACTTGTATTTGTTGAATGAAAAAGTCTGTTAATGGAGTTAAATAAGTGAGACATGATTTGTTTTTCTCACCTTTACAAAACATCCTACAGATGAATTGTTCTTTTGAGAACAACCAACTTGTAACTGTTTTTGGTACGAACATAAATTATTCCTTGTTTTATATTAATAGTGTCTTTGCTATAACTCAGTAAAGCAATTCTATTTATTTTCTTACTTGTGAACCCTCAAATAAGAAATTGGGAGTGAAATTGTGTTAATATATAACAGTATAAGAAACATTCCATTTCATCTACATGAAAATAATCTAATAGGATGAAATAGCAGGTGCTTAGTATGAGCCAGACACTGTTCTAAATGTTTTAGTGTTTTGAAAAATAAAACACATATTTTCATAAGTGCAATGTGGTATTCTGAATTGAATTTTGGAATGGAAAAAGGACATTAGTGGAAAAACTGGTGAGACCTGAATAAAGTCTGGAGTTTAGTTAATTGCAATGTACTGACATTGGTTTTTTAGTTTTGCCAAATGTACCATGGGGATGTAAGAAGGTAACATTAGCAGAAACTGGGTGAGGATTATGTGGGAACTTTGTGTACTATCTTTCTCACTTTTCTCTATATCTAAAATTATTCCAAAAATATTTTATTGAAGTTTTTTTATTTGTCTAAAACCTCAAAACAAGCCTATGATGCAAGTGCCATTTTTAACCCCATTCTACAAGTAAGAACCCAAAGTTCAGAGAGGTTGAGCACCAAGATGCTGGCATTAAATACAAGCATCTCGCTCTAGGTTGTACCCTTTTAACTAGTATTCATTGCCTCTTGATTCAAATGCCCAGGAAGTCATGTAACCGGAAGAAAAGGGGGATGGGGGGGGAGGTAGGAGAGTGTATAGAGGACATAAATGGTGAGGAAAGAGAAGACCTGACTTGGAGTGGTGAACACACAATACAACATATAGATGATGTGCTATAGAATTGTATACCTGAACCTATATAATTTTATTAACCAATGTCACCCAATAAATTCAATTAAATATAAAAGATATAAAAGAAGTCATGTAGCATTTATAGCCTTAGTTTAGTTGGTAATTCTGCCTTTCGAGGCTGTAGCCATGTTGTTGAGGGCGTGTCCATTTTATGTCGCAATGATATTTCTTCAGAAGGCTAGCCTGGGCACTATTGATTTCCTGATTTCAGAATGCTGGACAACCAGTACCCACTGCCATTACTTCAAATTCCAGTTTTGATGCATTTTCATTGGTTTTCATGACCACGTCTTAAGTTCATTAATTCCAGACTGAAATGTTGAATTTTGTGGTCTTTTCAGGTTTATGGAGAAAAGCCACTATCCTAGCTCCCTGCAGTGGTGCCTATTCTGCCACCTTTCACGGAGGTCAAGTTTCTACAAGGACCATACAGTCGTGATTCCTCTGTCAAACTATTTACATAAGACGCACAGTTTCGGAAAAAGACTGAAAAACATGGGGAGTAGGAAAGCAAAACCACTCCAGAAAAAATAAATTAAAAAAATACTCATGAACTTTAAAGACTATGGCCAGAATTTTAAACCTAGACATAGTTAATATGTTCCAAATAATCTTATTGTACACAGCAGTCAAAAATCTCTTTATACTTTAATGAGTATTTCTAGCTGCTTTCTTACACCCTTGAAAACTTTACGCCTTGCCTGCACAGCTGGGCCTACGACCACAGGCCCCTTCTTTTTCTCATTATGTTGCCTACCTATTTGTAACAATATCCTTTATTGTTTCCTCAACCACAAACAGCACTGTGGGAGAAAGAAACCCTTCACCCTCTTATTTATTTCAGTATGACAGACGGAAATGTGTGTGGAAGTAGAGCCAATGAGAAAGAAAGGGTTTTTTTTCCTTTACTCTTTGATGCTACTATTTCAAAGCACATTTCACACTTTTTTTTGTTGTTGCTCCACATTTTAATTCAGTCATTGTACACTTAAAAGATTTGCAGTGTTTGGGGGGAAAATGAAATTATTTATGTTTTAAAAAATAAGTATGAGAGTTCAAAATGTATCCATAGATTTAGACTATTGATGAAAACATTTGACACATTGCTACAGAACTCATTTTTCTTCAGGAAACACTACTTGTTTCCACCTAAAATACAGTGAAAACAAAATTTATTGCAAGTCTCAGAATGTTTTATTTTTTTCTAGGCAATATATTTCCTGTTATGCCTTTGATTTCTTCTCTCTTTGGGTAAATTGTTTAATAATTCCTGAACCTGGATATTTAGAATTATATTTTTCTTTTGGTTACAATGTCTAAGAAGCTTAAACAAAAGCTGGAATACAATTATACAGTGACGCACTGGAATCCACCAAAACTGAGTGTAACATGTGAAGGAAATTCAAACAGTGGCAAAACCAGTTTAGCTCAGGTGGGTGTGAGACGTGCTGGTGCTCGGGCCCATCTTATTCCTGTGGCCACCAGAGAGTCCTCTGGTCCCGTTCTGTCCTGTGTCTCTCCCATGGCTGTCCCTTTCCCTATCTCCTTTCTTGAATTTTTACCAACATACTCAGAAGACTGGCTAAGTTGCAGAAAAGGGGGGAAATAGCTTATCTCCCTGTGTTGTTTTTATTTTCTCTGACAATAAAAGCGCTAAAGATACCTCCTGTAATCCAATAGAGTTTTAGTTTTGTTTGTTTGTTTGTTGTCCAAGATAATGCCATGGGCTTGTCCAAATTTTTTTTTAATGCTGCCAAACTAAAAATTCACACAAATGTATGCTTTACTAAAGAGTGTATTTTTTTCTCTTTCAGTATTTAGCACAATATTTTTTTCTGACAATACTTCCTTAACATACCATTTAACACATATGTACATTTGCCTACAGTTATCACCACAGTCCATACCTGACTGAAATACGTACTGATAATATTAGTCAGCAGTTCCACAGGTCCATTAACTTATGTTGTTATTTTTAAAGTTTTTGCCCATATCACCTTACTTCTTACTCTACATTTTTAAGTCAAAAAGTTTTTTTTATCCAAACACATGTCCTACTTTTTTCATTCAATGTCACGGGTCCACCCGAGGTTTTGTCTTCTTTTCTTTTTCTCCTTCTTTCTATTTTCTAGTTATTGTGACCTATAATTTAATGCCAGTTTTGGGAGACATACCATTACTGTTAATATGTGAGTACCTTGTGTAATATAGACACAAATTCCGTGTACGCTATATCTACAAAACATCTATTTTCAATCTTGAGTTTTCATGGTCTTATGCCTGTTGGTATTCTCTGTTCCCTAGTAGTGGAAAGTATCAGAATACAATGGTTGATAATAAGTCTTCTGTTGACAGGAAAAAGTTAAGAAAATAGGTTCTGCTTGTCTTCCTGTATGTTAACTTAGGGTTGTTTGAATGTCTCAAACAAAATCATAAACGATCTTTACTTAAATTTAAAATTATTTTGTATTGATTGAGATGTATTGTATGGGAATGCTGAGCAATAAATAGAAAATGTCTGCAGTGTCCCTTAGTATTTGACCAATAGGAAAACAGGTACCAGAAAGAATGAAAACTTTTACGTCAAGTGCTTTCAGAGGGTGTTAAGGGTCATCAGGGTAGGATTACGTTGCCAGGTTGGCATGTTAATCTGAGGCCGATAAGGAACCTTTGCTTGGCAAGATAAACAAAAGTGAATCAGCTAAATATTATGATTCTAGCATATCCCTTGAAGATGAAAAATAGTCACTATCTCCAAGTCAAATTAAACACCCAACTCTTGAAAAAGTGAAGAAGATTCAGATTTGGATAGAATAAGGTTTCACATTCCATAGGCCATTTTCATTTAAGTACAAATAGCTACAGCAAATGATTGCAGATCTGAGCCACAGCCAGAGCGGAAAGAAAGAAAGGACTTAATACATGTGGTTTCTGAGACATATCATCATCATAAAAGGCCATTGACCTCAGTATCTATGTCTTTCCATATACTAAGAGCCAGAAAAATATGGTCCAGGAAGGATGATTTCAAATTTAGATTAGAATATGCAAGCAGTAAGCAAGCAACTATTACATTTTGTAGCATAAGAGAGTTACATGTGCAACTCTGCCATTGAAGGTTAATAACTTGAACATGAATTACCCCACACAGAAAAGTTAATGCATTCTTCAAGTGTTTCATTTGGGATGTTACAGTTATCAATTGAAGGCAACGCAAACAGCTCTGTCTCTACACTTGCCTTAATGTACCCACAAATGTGATAAAGTATTATGCCCTATGCCAGATGAAGAATGTTCAGTTTTTGGTTTTGTATCTAGAGAACTTCAAAAATCATGGGGACTATACATCTTCTGAATTACTTTAGTATCTCATGGTCATTATTAAGAGAAAAAAGCAAACAAAAGAAAAATGCTTCTTCTCGTACATGCATAGCTGATTGCCATTATCACAAAGGGAAGGGAATGAAAACAGACCAAATGCAGATCATACATCTGCATTCCACGTTGTTTACTTTGTTATCAAAGGAGCTGAAATGAGATATCTAGCTAACTCATGGACATTTCCTAAGCAACCATCATTCTTTACCCGGAATTTTACCAACATCTTAGAATTCTTAAGATAAGCTGCAAAGAATCAAATGCAAGACTAGGAGAAGAAAAAGAAAACAACTTTGAATATTTTTAAGACCAAAACCCCTGAAGCTGCATAATATTTTGAGGCAAAGAACTCCAAATATTCATTCCACACATAGTTAGATACGCATGTGTCTGTGGAGAGGGGAGCAACAGGTAAGAAGTGGTGGAATAGAGGGAGAAAGGGAACAGACTGCGTACTTCAGCTACATTTCCTCAGTTAAACAATGGTTTTATGTCCATAAGGATTTACTTCAGCTTTTCAAAATCCCAAAGATTTGTGAATTCTACTCTTTCTGGTTTCATTTGGCAAAGATTTTCTATCAAGCGCTTTTATTATAGGGGTCCTATTACCAGGACAGTCCTTGGTGTAAAGAAAGTGCAAGATACCTTTTATTTACACAATTCTTAGCATCCTGTGTCCCCTTCCAAGTGTTTCTTCATGCCAGGATTTTTTCTCCTTTTTCTTTAAATTACTCTATAGCCTACAATGTATTTGTATAAATTGTTATAATACTTATTTCATAACAGAAATGGTCAAACTTTTGTTTATTATGTCTGCAAAAACTTCTCTTGGGTGAAATATTCCAAAAGTGTAAATATAGTTTGCATAAAATAATAAACATGATGTTAACTCGCATGTATTATAACCTAACTTTTAGTTCAAAATTGAGTTTCACCTCAATTATCTATTTCTTAATCATGGTAAGAAAACTTAACCTGAGATATGTCTTAACAAATATGTGGGTGCCCAAAGCTGTGTTGTTAAGTACAGCGCTGCAACAGCAGACCTCTAGACCTACTGATCTTGCATAATTGAAACTTTATAGTGATTGACGACAATTCTGCATTCCCTTTCCTCCCAGCCGCTGATAACCACCACAAAACTCTGCTTCTAGTTGACTTTTCAGATACTTCGCATAAGTGGAATCCTGTAGCATTTGTTTCCCTGTGACTGGCTTATTTCACTTAACATAACGTCCTCCAGTTTCCTGGGTGCTGCCACATATGGCAGGATTTCCTGTTTCGTAAAGCCTATATAATATTCCACTGTATGCATGTCCCATGTTTCCTTTATCCACGTATCTGCCGTAGACATTTAGGTCGTTTCCACCTCTTGGCCACTATGAACAATGCTGCACTGAACACGGGAGTTCAGGTATCTCTTGGAGATCCTGGTTTTAATTCGTTTGGACACATACCCAGAAGTGGGATGGCTAGATCATACAGCAGAAGCATTTTAAATTTTTCCAGGTAGCCTTATACTGCTTTTTATTGCAGCTGTATCATATTACATTCCTACCAGAAGTATACACGTGTTCCAATTTCTGCACATCCTTGCCAACATTTGTTATTTATTTATTTAATAATAGCCATCCTAACAAGTATGAATGGTGTCTTGTTGCAGTTTTGATTTTACATTTTTCTTAATAAGTAGTGACACTGAACATCTTTCACATAATATTTCCTTTTCGTATGACTTTTTTAGAGAAATACCTATTTGAGTTCTTCGCCCATTTTTAAATTGAGATTATTTGTTGGTGTTGGTAGTGGTTTTATTGTTGTTGCTTTTTCTCTATAGGAGTTCCTTATGTATTTTGGAAACAAACCTCTTTATTTCTGTATAGATCTGCTCCTTTTCAGTTTGATGTAGTCCTACTTGTGTACTTTTTGCTTTTGTTGAATGTGCTTTTGATGCCATAGGCAAGATAAATATCAATAAGGTTTTTCCCTTTGTTTTCTTTTTGGAATTTTATAGTTTCATGTTTTTAATCCCCTTTGAGTTGATTTTTCTGTGTGGTGCAAGGAAAGGTCCAATTTTATCTCTTTGTGTGTGGATTTCCAGTTTCCACATTGTGTGTCCTTGGTGACTTAGTTAAAGACCAGTTTACTGTATAGATATGCTTATTTCTGGTCTCTCTATTTGGTTGCATTGATCTGTGTGCCTGTCTTTGTGCCAGTACCATTCTGCTTTAATTACTGTAGCTTTGTGTTATATTTTAAGATCACGATGTGTGATATATCCAGATTTTGTCTTCTTTCAAAAAATTGTTTTGGCTATTTGGACTCCTTTGTGATTCCATATAAATTTAAAGATTATTTTTTAAAGTGTCATTAAACTTTTCAAGAGGATTACATATTTGTAAATCACTTTTAGTGGTATGAATATTTTAATAATATTGTTTCCCAATCCATGAATACATGATGTTTATTTATTCCATTTATTTATGTCTTATTCAATATCTTTCATAAAGGTTTTGCTGTTTTCGGTGTACAAATTTTTCACCTCCTTGGTTAAATTTACTCATAATTGTTTTATTTTTTTTCTGATGCTGTTATAAATGGAATTAAATTATTTTATTCTAATGATTCATAGTTAATATATGAAAACGCAACTGATTTTTTTAACTTTGTATCCTATGCCTTTACTTAATTTGCTTATTTGTTCTAATAGTTGTCGTTGTTTTTTAGTAGCATCTTTAGTGTTTTCTACATATTAAGACCAGTCACCTGCAGAGATCATTTTACTTCTTCTGATTAGGGTGACTTTTATTTACTTATTTTTTCTTGTCCAATATTTGTGGCTAGGATATCCAGAACTATATTGAACAATAGTGGAGAGAGTAAGTATCCCTGCCTTGTTCCTGACCTTAGAGGAAAAGCTTGGGCATATGTCTCTCTTCTCTCCCCACCCCAGAGACAAGCCAACAACTAGAAATGTTGCCAGTTGAGTTGCACTGAGCCGGGGAAGGGGCTCTGGTATATATGTGCAGACTAGTCCACATCTTTCTCAGACATCTAATACATTCAGAGCATTCTTGGAGCATCAGTTCCCCAAGTCATGAGAGAGTGAAGCTAATCCTTCAGCAGCCCCTGGAAAAGTATAAAGCTCTATCCAGTGTGAAACTGGTAAATTTTCAGCAGATGAGTTCCTAGTTTTGCTAAACTTGCTATTCAAGATCTGTGGATTAATTGGAATTGAATGACGAGCTGTTTAATATTGAAACCTGAAAGAAGATTTAACAAATTTGCAACCTATTTTAAGAAAGAAGAAAAAGAGCCCTGGCTGATGTGCCTTAGTGAATTAAGCACCACCAGCCTTCGAACCAAAGGGTCACTGGTTTGATTCCCAATCAGGGAACATGCCTGGGTTGTGGGCCAGGTCCCCAGTAGTGGGCACGTAAGACGCAATCACACATTGGTGCTTCTCTCCCTGTCTTCCCCCCATTCCCTTCTCTTTAAAAATACATAAAACACATTTCAGGAACAACCATAAAGGACACATGGACAAAACCAAGGGGAGTATGGAATCAGGGGAGGGAAGTGGTGGTGGGGGAGTGATGGGGGGGAATGCAGACAACTGTATTTGAACAACAATAAAATAAAAAAATAATAAAATTATAAAATCTCTAGAAAAAGAAAGAAAGAACCAGAAATTGAAGACTGTGCAGCAAGTGCTGCTTTCAACTTGAGGTACAAAAGTTAGAGGTTAAATGTGAAGTATATTGATAAAAGACTTTGCAGGAAGAACTGGTCCATATGTTCTAAGAAAACAGTGTTACCGACACTGTGATGAAAACAAGACGGTTTCCTTGAAAAGACACAATCTCTGTGGAATAAGGATAGCCAATATAACAATAACCTCTGCCTCCAGTCCAGGACACACTTGGTCATTCCTACACCTAGATGAGCAGATCAGAGTAGGCATGTGATCATTTTAGGAACTAGAATGTGAAAAGAGACACAGGCTACACTGTGCTGAAGTGGACATTAGAAATAAAATCTAGTACTGATTAAGCTTAGTCTTTCCACATTCCTGGTTTATCATATTAAACTGTCAGTTTGGGTTGAACAAAAGATTTTAACTTTCCATACAGGTAGCTTCAGGAGGGAGAGAGAGCCCCTTACCTTGCTTACTTATTGGTCATACATTTAATAGACGTAGTTTAAGTGGCTAACACTTCAGTCATTTGAACAGAGCTTAGGAAGGGGTTGTGACTGAGAGATACCATTTTACTGTTAGCTACGATTCACAAACATTACAAGTGTCTCAGCTTTGTTCTACCGAAATATAAGTTAGTTCATGCTTTAGAGAAGATAATCTTACTTTATGAGTAGGTGGGCTCAGCTTCAAGCATGTATACATCTTGTTTCTCTTGACTGCAAAGGTTTTGCACCTGTGCTTCCTTAAAGCACATTGGAAAAATTAAAACTCTATGGAGAATTACCCTCTCTTTTGCCATACTAGTCAATCACACCTTAACAACTAGAGAAATTACAAATGATCATGGTTCTGAAACTGGCAGACTGATGTGATTAGTTCCCCTGAGTGCTTGACATTCCATGTCAGTGAGTAGAAAGAAAGAAAGAAAGAAATCTTTCCTTCTGGGAATATGGTAGAAATGTTAGAATTCTTTCCAGAAGAAGAAGAAATCCAAATCCACAACAGCACATTGTTTGCATGTTTTTCTAAGCTATATTTTCAGCCTTGAAAATTTTCATGCAGTGCCTCCTGCCAGAATATGACATACACCACTGGGACCGAAACTAGCACCTGTGAGAAAGAAATCCATGACCATTAAAATATTTAGCCCCTGGGTGGGACAAAACAAACCCTGTTTCATCGAGGTTGAGCTAGGAAAAGGCCACAGTTTAGTTGGCACCGAAGCCATGGCCAGAAGGCAGTTTACCAGGCACTTAGAATTCACAGCATTACTTGGACTCTTAAATGCAGCTACACTGAAGTAGATTATAAGATGTGGCTGTATTTGATTGGTACACCTCATGTATATGGTATGATGCTTGCTTCAATTGCTAAAGATATTTTCCTGATATTGCAGTCTCCTCTTGGCTTATCTGTTTACCCTCTAGACGAGTAGAGTGAGTGAGTGAAGTGAGGCCAAGTTTAAGAAAAGGCAGTCAGTATTACTTCCCCCACTTACAGGAGAAACATGGGTACATAGCATGAGTGATGCAACTAACACTTAACTCCCCTGTGCATATGACCTTCAGGAATGACAGGGATTGGAACAAAATGGAGAGAGCTTGTCCCATCCATGTGTGGGGCAGTTACTCAGCTATACTTAGTGTTGCCACACAGGATCCGGGTTCTGGGATGGCAGATTCTCCACGTTCTCAAGAGATGCTGTGTAATGTGCAATCACTGAATTTTTAATTTTTAAGTGTTCTTGTATGCCAATGCAGTCTCTAAGTTATTCAAGGGTAGAAACTATGTGTTTGATCTTTCAACCCCAACTAGTGCACTTAAATAGTAGGTTGGTACATCTCCCCCTCTTTCACATTATTTTAGTAAATTAAAGTGACCTAGAGCCTGCGTGTTTTATAGACATGCATGTAGTATAAAAAAGAGATGGCCACATGGCAGTATTTTGCTTACACGTGCCCTGTCAATGAAAAAAAGATTTTTGTAGTATGTAGAATAAAATGGATATTGGGAAGAGAAAATTGAAGTGCAGTATGAATGAGAAATTTTCAGAAACAATTGGCCCTATGGAGTTTTAAGCTTTCTTACATGGAAACATCACATCACAAAGTGTAGGGGAAATTTAAATAATCATCACAGTATTTAATAAATATTTGAGTGAATGAATGAATGAATGAATAAAATATATCTAGGATGCTAGATATAAAGACAAATTTACAAGAGTGGTTACTAAGTGGTTCCAAGGACAGGTGCCAGCTTTGAAAAAATTTCATTGACTTGTGAATAAATGAAAAAGTATATAGATAATTATAGAATATGGATTATATATTTTTATTTGTGGCTAGGTGTGTACATGCTAGGTGTGTCTACTGTTCTTTTTAAAAGGGACTAATTTAGTTTTGAAATTTCTGCTCTTTCTACCTTTTTAATATTAAAATTATGATATTCTGGTAAAAGTATATATTAGTTTTTCTATTTTCTTGAATAACTCTTTTGCCAAATAAAAGATCATTAACTTTAATCAGTCCTCAAAATTTTATTTCTTTTTTTTTTAAATAAAAAAATACAGCTCCAGTGTATTGGAGCTATCTAGACAAGAATTCTGATCATGCCAGATAACAAATAAAATTAAGGCTATTTGTCCTGAAGAAGGAGACTCAGGACTATTTCAGTATCAAATTCTTGCAGGTGTAAAGACTTTCTTTACTATATGAAGGTCAGATTTAAGAATAATGGGAATAAACTATGAGAGACAAATAATGGTTTGATGTAAGGAAGTCTTTTGTTAGAATAGCAGTTACAGAAAAAAAAGAGATCTGAGTTGTGGGTGCCTAGGCTTATATGTGATGGTTATCACGTCTTTGGAGTCATGGGATTAGATCTTTTCACCCACAGTTTATTCTGGAAACCATGTGTTGTCATTCCATTTTTATCAGGGCCACAGATGGATGTGCAGGCAGGTATCTGAGTTGTGTAGAGAATTGGAATTAGTGAGTTCTGCCTCTACTACCCATGGAATTTGTAGCCAGTTACCTCACTTCTTGGAGCCTCAGTATCTCATTTGTAAAATGAGAGCTCAGTGACCTTGTTTTTGTTTCCTGTTGCTGCTACAACACATTACCACAAACTTGGTGGTTTAAATAATATGAATTGATTATCTTACTGTGCCGGAGGTCAAGTCTGAGATGGGTCTCACTGGGTTAAAATAACGATGTCAGCAGGACTGGGTGTTTGGTTTTTTTGTTTTGTTTTGTTTTTTATTTCAGGTTCTAGGGAAGAATCACTTTTCTTGGTTTTTTGTTTGTTTGTTAGTTTGTTTCCCCCAGCATGTAGGGGCCACCCACATTCCTTAGCTCATGGTTCCCTTCCATCTTCAATGCCATCAGTGGTGAATCAAGTCTTTTTCACATCACATCACTGACACTCATTCTTTTGCCTCTCTTTTCTTTACATAGAACCATTGTGATTGTATTGGGCATACCTCAATAACCCTTGTAGTTTCATTATTTTAAGATCCTATGGCTGTCACATCAGTTCCATCTCCAACCTTAATCCCCTTTTCCAGTAACATAAATACTCATGGGTTCTAGGCATTAGGACAAGGTCATTTTTTGAGGGCCATGGTTCAGTCTAAGACATCTGTTAAAGTCATTTTTAGTTTTACTGCCCTATGGGTATGGCAAATAATATCATTAAGCCTAACTTATTACAAAGGAAAGAGACAAGTCCCAGGGAATGGCATGAGCCTGAGGTTTGTCAGAACTCACAACATCCATCCTCTTAGTGTCCTGCACAAATCCCATCTATCTCTGAACCACTAAATGTGTCTGACACTGGTTATTCTTTCCAACCAGGCTTCAGCCAAAGTATTCCTGAATATTTTGATTCCTGATATCATTGAAATAGCAGCCAATTTTCCATATGACTGGTTACCACTTGGTTACCAGTTTTGGGAATGGAAGAGCATGGAGCATAGGCAGAACTCCTTTGCGATTCTAGAGTGGTTTCACATGTAGTAGACCCTGCTGTGTGATGGTAGCCTTACCAAGTCTAGGTGACACCCATCCTCCAGGAGGAAATGGAGTGTAAGATTGCTCCCTTGATAATATCACTGTGCTGAACAGAGCAGTGCTGTTAGGAAAAAATGAATTTACCCAATTTCCCTCAAAATCCAGGCACAACTCTAACCAAACAGCTAGAGAAGATCCTGGTGTATGACCTGTGATAAATCAGTACTCCAAACAGTCTCACCAATGTCCTTTTAAAAAATTTTTACTAGAATATTTATGTTCTTGACTTTCAAAGTTAAAAGTGTTCAGTCAGCTCTGTTCAGAATAGAGGAGTGAGTGGCAGAATAGAAGCGTGAGTAGCAGAATACAGGAGTGGGTATCAGGCTGACTGTCTTCCCAAGAAGCAGTCACTTAACTGGAGAGAATTATTAAATCAACCATTTAGAGAATCTGGTAATTTCCCTAAGAGCATACAGAAAATGGAGAAACCTTAATTCAGGAAAATCCACATTTCTACGGCATTTGAACTACAACCTACTCCCTTCTTCCTTCTCCCCCCAGCTCCTCTTTATGAAAACTACTTCAACAGCTCTAATTCTGGTGAGGGTAATCACCGGGAAGGGGCTTCCTCTTCCCCACGGTCCCCGTCTATGGTTACATTTTCAACTCAAGAAGAGCAAGTTACCGACTTTCTCATCTCCTTCAGTCTGTCATTGCAAAGCTTTATTTCAGGTAAGAGTAGCTGAGAGCATCATGCCTGTCTTTCTGTACAAACCCTGTTTGTGAACTAGAAATTCTAACCAGGCATGGTAGGTTAACTACAAGGCAGGGTCCCAATCACTCCTAATCAGGTTAGATATGGGGCAGATTTCACTCTGGGAGATGCAAGCCAAAAAAGACTAGAGACCACAATGCCCCAGCGAATGCTCCCAGCACTTTCTTGTCAAGCAGAGGTATCCCTCTGTGAGAAGCAGAGCACTATCACTGCCTGTAGCTCTTGTGCAGTGCTAGAGTTTCTATTTGGGGGGAGAGGCAAGCCTTAAAGACAAAGGTCTCCATAGCTCAGAGGAAAAGGACTTTATATGAAACAG
Source organism: Tonatia bakeri (assembly GCA_004024845.1). Lineage (NCBI taxonomy): Eukaryota > Metazoa > Chordata > Mammalia > Chiroptera > Phyllostomidae > Tonatia > Tonatia bakeri. The sequence goes on from PVIA01014610.1 coordinate 15,946, forward strand.
AACAGGGAGAATTCTATGTCTATCTAAAGGCCTTGTTAAAAAGAATAGATATTTCAGTGTAAAGTAAATAAAAAGGCTCTTATAAATAGACAGAACCAAAAGAGAGACACCAAGAAGAGTGCTCGTGGGAACACAGTCAACTCGGCCGTTAGAGATGTAGTGTGCAAGCTCCAGCCATGACTCACTTAGGACCAGCCAGAGCAGTGACTGGGGCAGAAGTGACAATGTCCCCAAGCAGTATACTGATCAACCAACAAAGGACAGAAGCCTCACTAGAAGTAGGATCTTAAGCATAACCTCTGACAACTACTGACTGAGTAATAAACTACGCCTACCAAGGGGCAGATCCTAGGAAGCCAGATTTAAAAATAAAATCCCATGCATCCTTAACAACGTGAAGACTATGTGTACATTCAAGATGGTGCCTTTTCAGAAGTTATCAGAGAGGTAAAATAGAAGCTCCTAATTTCTGGTTGAGCATAAGATAATAACATAAACTACTTGAACTGTGATAACAATCTCCAAGCAACAAATACATGCAAGGGAAAAGTGTGAACATTTAACTGGCTAAAGAAGCTAAGTATATTTTGAATAATAACTGGTTATACAGTTGTAGAGGCAGCCCATGAGTAGACATGCTAAAAGATTAAAACAAGAAACAATATCTGACAGGGAGATTACAGGATGAAGACATAGCGGAAATAGATTTCACAGAGTCAGATCAGTCAATTCACTAAACAAACCCCTCTTGCCTTTCTTTGGTATTACATTAAATGCGGTCTAAATTAGAAATAATAAATCCTAAAATTCTGTTTCCTTAAATCTTAAAAAAAATTACTTTGGAATTGCATTGATCTTAAGAAAAACCTAAGAAAACATTCGCAACATTAACCCATTCAGGAGGGTATCAGGATCCAGAACACATGACAAATATATGTAAGGTTTTCAATTTTCAGCCAAAAATCATAAGACATGCAAAGAAATAGAAAAGGGTGACTCATACATAAGAAAAAAAAAGCAGGCAACTAAAATTGCTTTTAAGGGGTTCAGATGTAGAATTTAGCAGGAAAAGCCTTCAAAGCAGCTCTTATAAGTATATGCAAGGAAAAAAGGAAACCATGTATGAATAATGAAAGGAAAGTGAGAGAACCATGTTTCATCTGATAGAAAACACCAATAAAGATATGAAAATAATTTTTAAAGAGCCAAAAAAATTCTGGAGTTGAAAAGTAAAATGACCAATATAACAAACTCGAGAGAGAGGCTCAACTAATAGATTTGAGCTGGTAGAAAAAGGAGTTGGAGCATTTAGATATAAATCAATAGAGATTATGGAATTGGAATGCAAAGAGGAAAAGAAAAACAAAAAATGAACAGATCTTCAGAGAAATCTTGAGTACCATTAAGGGCACAAAATATGCACAGTGGGAATATGAGAAGAGAGAAAAATAAAAGAGCAGAAAAAATGGGTGAAATAATGTAATAAAGAAATAATGACTGATAATATTTGAAATTTGATGGAAACCATTAACACATTAAGACACTTTAAATAGATTAATTCAAAGATATGCCTACTCACACAAATCATACACAAAATGTTCAAAGACAAAGAGAACTCTGTTGCCTCTCAATGCCTAAATGTATTACACAGCTACAGTAATCAAAGCAGTGTTGACACTAGTTTAAGAACAGACTTATAGATCAATGGAATATAACTGAGAGTCCAGAAATAAACTCTTAGGTTTATGGTCGATTCATTTTTTGACAAGGGTGTCAAGATAATTCTCTGGGAAAAGAACAGTCTTTACAACAAATGATGCTGGAACAACTGAATATCCACACAAAAGAGAACGAAGTTGAACCTCTTTCTTACATAACTGAATAAAAACAGAGGTTCAGCTGCCTGCTGCCACAGAAGCCAAACTCATGGGGCAGGTGCTGATACAAAAAGAAAGGTTTATTCGGTGTCGCACAACCTGGGAGAATGGTGGACTCCTGTCTCGAAGCCCATCTCCTCAGCAAGACCAAGACAAAAGCCAGTGTGTAGAGTTCCTGCTCCATTTTAAAGTACAGTCCTTTGAAGCCCACAGGTGGCTTCTAAGTTGTCATAATCTCTATGCAGGTAGCTTAGCTTGTTCCTGGCTGCTGTCATTTTAAACTCCTTCCTAGAGCATGCCTGTGAAGCCCAAACATCCACAGGCCATGCAGCTGTCAGAGTTGCAAGGTTGCATACTCCCGGGAGAGTGTGCAAACACCACGGCCAGTATATCACCAGGTGGGCAAGAAAGAGAAAGAGATGCTTACTCCTGTAGGCCATGGGCCACGTGTTGGCTAAGGCCATGTGACCCACAGAGAGAAGAGTCGAGTGCACTGTGCAAGACCAGGTCACAAGACCGAGTAAGCCGTGAATCACAGCCAACATTTTTGTTCCTCTGGGATTATGTTAGCTTGTAGCAGGATGGGCCAGGTACTTTCTCAAAATGATGAATCAACTTCCCAAATTTTCATGCTCTATGAGTGGGTCCACCTCCCAACCAATCCCTTCTTTCCCCAGGCTACACTGATAGGCCTTTTTGGTCCAGCACTTCCATCTGTGCCATTTTGACTTCTATGGGGCTTGTGCTTACCTTCCCATGGTCCCACCTCCAATCTCGTACTGGAAGGTGGAGGGGAGGCCTTTTTTCTTTATCCAATTATCTTGCCAGCTTTTCACATGCCATGGCCCTATCCATTGATATTTCTAGCTTTCCACACACTCAGAGTAAGAAGCGTAAGAACCTTCCCTGCTTTCATCTTGGCCAATGGGGAAGACTCCCCAGTGTTCTGGACAGACTGTCCACCAGTGACAATTATACAACATACAAAAATTAACTAAAAATCAATCATTGACCAAAATAAAAAAGCTGAAACTATAAAAAGAGAATCATATTCTGGAATGCATGGCATAAGCAGTTAAAAACAATAACCATTATGGTTAATAAGTAACTTTTTAAACAAAATATAAAATATAATCATTATTATTAAAACATGGAGATTTTGGCAATTATATAAAACTCTTTCCTTTTGCTGAAATAGAAAAAGGGTTTTTATGCAAAGTCTTTTCTACAAAGGCTTTGTCAAATTGTAGCCAAACCCCTCTTGCCTTTCTTTGGTATTACATTAAATGCGGTCTAAATTAGAAATAATAAATCCTAAAATTCTGTTTCCTTAAATCTTAAAAAAATTTACTTTGGAATTGCATTGATCTTAATTCTTGACTTTTAGAATTAAATTATCTCTCTCTCTCTGTATATACATATATTTTTTTTCACAGTTATATTTATATGTATTTCTGAAATCTTTATTATTGTACCATCATTGAAGGAAGGTAACAAGGATTAAAATTATAATTTTTTTCCTACCAATGAAGACATAAAAGACCTTTATAATCCTCCATGAATTCTATTACTTATTACCAGGGTTTAATGAAAATCAATATTTTTCAAAATGAAGTGTTCTGCTGTGGTTATCATAATGGTAGAAAGATTTTCACCCTCTTTAGTATTTCTCCAGCAATATTTACAATTAAAATAAATATTTAAAGATTTATTTTACTTTAGAATTGTGTTATCATCAATTATCAACTAGCCATTCTTTCTCCTCATCAGTATTTGCTGAATTCACAAGTGGGTGAGTAAATTTGGCTTGGAAATATAAACTCTCCCATTTCCTGAAATTTCCAGCATATTTCTTATTGTGGAGGTGGAAAATTCCTTGCTGTAGTACTGCATGCACACTGGAAGTCAGAAAGGATACTATGTTTTCTTTTTCATCTGACTTTTACAGAGTCCAACTTCTTGCTATACAGATCTCAAGTTCTGATAGGTAGCGTAAGCCATACTGAGTATTCAGTAATACCTTCTGCTTATTTAAGGAGTACGAAGGGTTGATTAGGCCTTTGGAACACCTATGCCAGGCAGCCTCTCCAGAGATTGACTTATTCCAGGGAATGAATTTAATAACCTACATTGAAACAAATATTTTTCCTACTAAGAATATCTACCTCAAAAATGTAGGTTCAATTGAACCTAAAATTATACTGATAGGGCTGTGCTGAAAAGTATAGTGACCAGAGGGAGGGGGGAGGAGAGTCATGGAGGAAAGAAAGGGAAGGGACTAGACAAAGAGCATGTATGAATGACTCACAGACATGGACAACGGTGTGGGGACTGACTGTGGGAGTGGGGTGTGGGATGTGGGGTGTGGGATGGGCGGAGGAGGGCAAAGGTGGAAAAATTGGGACAACTGTAACAGAATAACAAAAAAATGATTTAAAAGTGTGTTATTTTTAAAAATATTTGATAATATCAAAACTAAAATATGATAAAACAGGTGCTATGTTTGAGTATTGGTTTTTATTCAGGGTGAGTTTAATGGTAGAGTGTAAGGTTGAAAATTTTTTGGAAGGTAAAAATGCAGGTTAGTTCTGGACATGTGAAGGACAATAGACAAAAAAGGCAGAGACAGTGTTCATCTAAAATGTAAACTTCAGATGCCCACTGCAATGAACTACTGTTACACTTTGTGTACTGTTATTTTTTCTATAACTCCAGAATTGCACTTATTCTTAAGCTTATGGTTGAGTTTAAGTTATTATCGGGATGAAAACTATGGTAAGAATAATAAGTAGCATGTTGATAATTGTTATGTTTTGATGTGATATATTTTTGGAGTTCTGTTTTAAAGGTGTTAGTGTTAGAGTTGTGAGAAGTGTAGAAATTAGTGTTTATTTTGAAGTAAAAATAGATTTAGCATCAACTTTCTTAAGCATGGTGTTACATGCAAACCAATATAAACTCAGTCTTCCAAAGAGTGCAAGTAAGTAATGACCAATTTTCTAAACAATTACTAAAAACTATGTGGGTTATGATTCTAAAACTGTAATTGACATTTTATTATAGCGATATTTTTGAAAACAAAAAACCTGTCCAGCGCATTCAGCAACATAAAAATGTATTCTAAGAAATGCACTTGCATTTGTACTTCCAGTTGTAATCTGTATGCTGCTGAAGTCTATGAAGAAAATATGTCTAGAACAGTCAAATTATCATATCCAGTATGGTTTTCATTCTGAAAACTATAGTGCAATGTCTGAACTCTCTTATTTTAATTCATACCAAGTGTGATTTTGGAATCATTTATCAGCAGAGAACAGAATTCCTAAATACACTCTCTTTTCATTATGTAATAAACAGTTCAGACTTTACAGATGATTGTATGTGTTATTTTGAAATTTATATGACAGTATCTAAAATAAAATGCTTAAACCAGAAAAAAGTATGTAGAATCAGAAAAATCATATCTGCTAGAAAGATAAGCCTATTAGAGCGATATGTTGGCCAGTAGGAACTTTTTTCTTAGGTGAATACCAGCAAAATGATATTTTATTTCCATGCTATATTTTTTCCTTCTGATTCAATATTTATATTTGATTTGTGTATTTAATGAGCCAGCAGTTTATGCTAGCCTCCACTTTGCATAATATGATGAAGCTATTAATAGTTTCTAGTTAATCTGTCTTATTTAGGTCTCCCCTCAACTAAGAGTCTAGGAAAGTTTGTAGTAAATTGATATTTTTGTTACTCAGCATTATTTTACATTCCCTATTTCATTTTCATCTGGAGGAGAGAGAAGTAAAATAGCACTATAGCATTCCTCTGGGAAATCATTCTTCTATTTTGTTGATAAGTGATGTGTGAGATTGACTCTTCTCTCCACTCTATTCTGTATTCTGGGAGTAGGACTCGATTGAACTACTGGTTTACCCCAATATTCAGTAACAGGACTGGCACAACAATTGGATTGCTATCTAATCAGCGTTCCTGTGATGAGAGATAACATTTGCTGAGGCTAGTGAGGGGGGAATTAGCTTTTATTCCTCTGTGCGGCATGGCATGAAAAGTTCAAGTCAAGAGCGGCTGAAACCATGCTACCTACCTGAAGGGGTGGGAACAGCTTGCCAAGGGGTTTAAGGTTCCAGATAAATTATTGCTGTAGAGAGGAAACCAGAGAGATGGAGAAAAATGGACCTTTGGTTGTATCATTTGATCCACTAGATCAAACCTCATCTCAAATTAAACATGTATACCTAGACTCTTAAATTACTAGTAAATAGATTTACTTTAAGGTGATTTAATTTCGATTTTCTGACACTCTGATGATACAGCCAAAGAACTGTTACTCAACTGATAAACAAGTGAAAGCTTATTCATCAAAATTATTTTTCTTTATTGATAGATAAATTTGATCACCAGGAAAATGTCACTTAAAAGGGGTGTGTGTGTGTGTGTGTGGTGTTGGTGGTTCTTGTGATTGGGAAGCAGAAACAAGTGAAGAGTGGAGCATGGGTCAGGTGTGAACCTTGTACAAGCAGATGCTTGTTTCTGACCTTTAGACCTTCGAGGAAATACCACTTTGAAACCAGTGCTTTTTTCGATGCTGAACATAACTGATTGTTTTATCCTGTGAATTTCTTGGACACTGTGCAAGCCTATTTTAGAGTTTTAAGCTATGGAGCTCAAAGACTCCTTGATGTCCTTAAAAGGACAAGAAACATTGGCACGCTCCTTTTTCTTCACATTTGGGCACTCCTAACTAGGGGATCAACAATGGCAGCTGCCTGCAATTTCCCCAATTTACTGTAATTTCCTCTGGCCTTTGCACTTCAAATGAGCACGAGGAATTTCTTTAAAAAGTGTTTCAGATAAATGCTGTACTTATGTTCCATAATAAACTCTAAGTTATAATCTATCTTTTCCTCCAATAAATCTTCCCATACCTATGTTGGATTTCCCGTGACATCCACCTCTACCAGACAAGTTTCTTTCCACCTTTATTTCCCCATCGTAAGATTAGCTCTTTGTTTTGTTTCTTTCCTGTGGTAAACCTTTTAAAAAAGGTCAGTTTTAGAAACTCTTTTGGTTTAAGTATTTTCCTTTTGTTTCTGTTTTGAAATACTGCAAGTTTGCATCTAATTTTTCAAACAGTGAACATTTTTATTATTTCAATTCTGACTGAGCTAGGTTTGAATTCTTAGGCTGTACATACAAGGTTTAAAGAAAAATGTCTTGGAAATCATTCATTTGATATTATCAATATGATAAACTCTTACAACATGTCCAATTAATGGATTGAATTACCTGGGTTGGCTCTCTCTGTATGAAGTCCTTTTCTTTTCTCTCCTCACTCTTTAATATCTAAAAACATGTATTGGCACTGATGTTACATTATAAATATGCCTTCAAAGGTTATCAGTTCTAAAGATGAAATCCAGTCTCTAATTTTTATGCCACTTCTATTGTACCTTACAACTATTAGCTTTATTTCTCATATAATTTTTTTCTATAACAATTAGGATGCAGAATCTTAAGCTTTGCTTTTCCACCTCACATCGAAAATGCAGGCATTTCAAATAGTTCCCTCTTTAATCTTTATCTGTGTGTGTGTGTGTGTGTGTGTGTGTGTTAGTGATCCACTTCCAAGAAATCAAAAGTCAACTCCATAGATAACTCCAAATTCTATCTTCATCATTTCTAATTACTGTGCTGAGCACCACATCCGAAATGTTCAATGTCTACTTAATACCTCCATTTGGAAGCCTCTACATTAATTTAAATTTAACTGATACCATTATCTTTAACCCTGAATTGAGCTTTTTCCTTACTGAACTAGGACTTAGTATTTATTTAGATTTATTCTCTTGAAGCTAATGTCCATTCATTCAGCAATTTCTCCATATTACATATTTGGGCTTCTCTTATATTTTCCTCCTGCAATTCTGAAGCAAAATTCTAATTATCCCTTGACTGATCCCTTGCAATAATTTCCTCCCTAGACTCTTCATATCCAGTGTCTTCTTTTTCGTGTACACTAACAACCTTTTAAAAGAACAGCTCTGTTTTTTTTAGACATACTTTTAAACTCTATCACTGTAAAATAATGCAATTACAATGTCCTAATATAGCCTTTAATCACCTCTACTACTTTTCCCAACTTTACTGCTTGTTTTTCCTCCACCTGAAGAATGAGGATTTTTCACCATCATTACCTGTCCTGTCCATGCAAATCCTTATAATGAAGTAATTTTCCTACATCTCTATCTGTGAGAGTTCAAGTGTGAAGCTGCAGAAACATCCAAGCTTTCAGAATTCCTTCTTTCCCTACTGGCTTCTTTTCTCTGACCTTTCACTGGAAATGTCCTATTTTTCACTTTTACTAAGTAAAAAAGTTTTGTTATTGATATTATTTTTAACTTGTTAATTTTTATTTTAAATTGTTATTTAAAAATTACTATGTAAATGCCCTGGCTGGCGTAGCTCAGTGGATTGAGCACGGTCTGCGAACCAGGCATCGCAGGTTCGATTCCCAGTCAGGGCACATGCCTAGGTTGCAGGCCATGTCACCCAACAACCGCACATTGATGTTTCTCTCTCTCTCCGTCTCTCTTCCCTCTCTAAAAATAAATAAATAAAATCTTTAAAAAAAATTACTATGTAAATATTGCATTTTTACTATTTGTACATGCCCCCTTGCTAAGAAAGGCATACTTTCCTCAAGAATTGGTAATTCGTACAGTTCATTTTTCTACTCTTTACAGTGCCTAGTGAGGAAACTGAATAGGTGCTTAAGTAAATCTTTGAATTTATTGCCAATTCTATGCAAACTTAATAAGGTTATGAAATAGTTCTCAACACTTTGAACTTTTTATTTCTTTATAAGTAATTACCTTCTCTAAATGGAGAAATAATTTTCTTCTCTTAATGTGTGCATCATAGAGCTCAATGTAACATCAGACTGAACTAGTGAAAAAATGTGATGGTTCCAAATAAACAATATAATTGGAGCCTCAAATATTTTCTCACAATCTCTTGCACTTTTGTAGTAGCTAGAGCTGGATTCAAGGACAAAGTCTGCTGCTGAGCAGTTCTGTGGCATTGTCCAGAATATATAACCTTTATAAGCCAATTTTGTTATTTGTAAAGGGAGAATAACTCTCCATATTGATGTTAAGGCTAAATACAACAATGCATGTACAGAAGTGATACCAAGAATATGCTCGATACACAATAGCTGCTATTGACGATAATCACCTATGATGGACTACTTTTTCTTAGCTAGAACTTACATTTCATTATGCAAAGTGGAAGCTCTGAAACTTCAGATGACTCCCTGGACATGATTGCTCCTCTCAGGTTTTATCACACATTGCATTCCCTGTTTTTCAAAAATTGCTGAGATTCTTCTTCGCTTAAATCATTAAATCTGCCATGATGACTTATTGTCAAATTGTTACATGAAAATAGAAAAATTGGCAGTCATTTTTTACTTATTGGGATTTAAAACTGTTTCATTTGTATAGCACAGTATCCCACAGATGGGAGCCTTACTTTTTATTAACTTCTAATAATATAAATGTTTTGATCTATTCCACTATCTTATTACCATATATATGATAGAGCATTCTCTAAATTAGAAACAGACTGAGTGCACATTTTGAAGAAGAAATCTTTACAAACTTCCATAACTCTTGATCAGTGAAGCAGAAGTACCAGTACACATAGCATTGTCATTATCAGCCATTTCTGATGTCTGTCTATTGCTTTACCATTTACAAAACACCATCACCACATCATCAACTTTAAATTTTGCCAAACCCAGTCAGGAAGGCAGGACAGGTACCATTATTTCAATATGACAAAGGATGAAACTGAAGTTCTCAAAAATTAACTTGCATAAATATAATGGAGTCACATTCAGAATAGTCTTCTGAGTTCTAATCAAAGATATTTTTGTCTACTATCCCTAAGTCATAATGTTCATGAGCTGTATGGTAAAATAAATATGTTTACAAAACACCAGAATTGAATTATTTAAAATTATTTTCTAATTATTTTTCAATTATAGTTGATATACAATAATATGTTAGTTTCTCATGTATACCCAAGTGATTAGACATTTATAACTTCATCATCCCGATAAATTTCACACCATCTGTACCATACACAGTTACTAGAGTACTGAATGTGTTCAATGTGCTGTACTTTACATCTCCATGACTATTCTGTAACTACAGTTTGTACTTTTAAATCCCTTCATCTTTTTCTTTTTTTTAATTCTTCATTTTATTGATTATGCTATTACAGTTGGCCCATTTTCCCCCTTCACTCCCCTCCACCCTGCCCATCCCCTCCCACCCACATTCCCCCCTTTAGTTCATGTCCATGTGTCATAAGTTCTTTAGTGTCTACATGTCCCATACTATTCTTACCCTCCCCCTGTCTATTTTCTACCTACTGTCTATGCTACTTATT
>PVIA01014611.1:0-26305 GCA_004024845.1 Tonatia bakeri
AGGACAAAAACATTGATGTGAGAGAAAAACATCAGTCAGTTGCTTCTCACACGCATCTGCACTAGGAACTGAACCAGTAACCCAGGCATGTGCCCTGACTGGGAATCGAACTGGTGAGCCTTTTGCTTTGTGGCATGACACCCAACCAATTGAGCCACACTGGTCAGGACTTACTTCTAACTTCTTAAGTAGAATGATTAATTTGCTTACTGACAGTATTTTTAAATCTCGAAAGTGCATTTTCAAATATTTTTCCTCAGAACTGTTTTGGTTATAACAGCCTTTCATATATAGGCTTTCATTGTTATTCTTTTATAATTATTTTTTGTAATTTAAGTTTTGATTTCCTCTGTAACTGAAGAAGATAAATCCTATTTGCTATCCTCTCAATGTTAATTGTAGTTTATTGCATTGTGATAGTGAATGTGAACTGTATTTTTTTTTAATTTACTGGAATTCACTTTGTGAAGAAGTACATGCTTGATTTTTGTGAATGTTCCTTGGAAAGAACAATAAGTATATTCTGTTATGGGATACTAAGTTCTATTTAAAATTGTTAGATTCATGTTTATTGAAGATTTGGAAAACAGCCTAAGTGCCTAGCAGTAGGTGAGTCAATAAAAAACTGGTACATTTACACAGTGGAATACTGCACAGCAGAAAGAAAGAAGGAATTTGTACCTTTTGTGATAACATGGATGGAACTGGAGACTATTATGCTAAGTGAAATAGCCAGTTGGTGAAAGACAAATACCATATGATCTCACTTATAAGAGGATTCTAATGAACAAAATAAACTAACAAGAAAAAAGAACCAGAGACATAGAAACATGGAACAGATTGACAGCTGTAAGCTGGGGAGGCCAGCTTTATTAAAAGAAGGTGAAGGGATTAGTCAAAGAACATATATGCATGACCCATGAACATGGACAATGGTGTGGGGATTGACTATGGAAGTTGGGGGTAAGCAGGGTAGAGGGGGATAAAGGGGGAAAATGGGACAACTGTAACAGCATAAACATAAAACATTAAAAAAAGAAAAGAAAAATTTCAAACCTATGGAATGCATATATGCCAGTCAAGGGTCCTCTCAGTTACTAATGCTATACCAGAAATTTACTCAGAGCTTCTTGGCAATCCAAGTGAAAGGAGAAAGCAGCCAATTCACATTGCCTATAGGGAGAAAACATAGTTTCTCAAGGGTAGCCAAGTGTTTCATGATATTTGGCTGAGAGAAAGTTATCTTGTATTCATTTAGTAAAGAATACAATGTGACATCACACACAATGATCTTACAATAACTGCATTGGTGAGTTCAGTAAACTATGTTGTCTGGAAGCCCTCAATGTGAGCAGAGGGTGTGTAGTAGGGGAGCATCATGGGAGTTAAGAGTATGGACTCTAGCCCTGGCCAGGTAGCTTCTTTGGTTAGAGCAACATCCTGATACACCAAGGTTGTGGGTTTGATCCCTGGTCGGGGCACATATAAGAATCAACCAATGAATGCATAAATAAGTGGAACAACAAATTGATGTGCCTCTCTTTTCCTCTTTCTTTCTCAAATCAATAAATTAAAAAAAAATTAAAAAAGAGCATGGACTCCACAGCTCAACTACCTGGGTTTGATTCCTGGCTCCATCACTTATTAATTGTGTGACCTTGAGTAAATTACTTAACTTCTATGCCTTAGTTTCATGAGTTATAGTTGTGATTAATAATATCACCTACATCAAAGGGCTGTTATGATGCTTAAATGGCATATTGCTTATAATGTACCTCAAACAGCAACTGGCACTTAGTAAGCATCATCATTATTACAGTAAATGCTAAAATAAAGGAGTGTAAACTCTTACTTTTTGCAACAGGATGGATGAACTTGGAGACTATTATGCTAAGTGAAATAAGCCAGTCAGTGAAAGACAAATAGCATGTGATACCATATGATCTCACTTATACATGTAATCTAATAAACAAAATAAACTAATGAGCAAAATAGAATCAGAAGCAAAGCAACATGGAACAGACTGACAACTGTAAGAGGGGAGAGGGTGGGGACTGGGTGAAAGAAGGGGACAGGATTAGCCAAAGAACATGTGTGCATGACCCATGGACATGGACAACAGTGTGAGCATTGCCTGAGGGATGACGGGGTACTGCAGGGAGAGAGACAGAGGGGGAAAAATTGGGACCACTGTAATAGCATAAACAATAAAAAATGAAATAAAGGTGTGCAAATAATGTAATAATACAGAAAGACACTTGAACCAACTAATGGCCTGAGGGACATTTTCCTTGAAAGAGGATGCTTCTGCTGGATCTAAATCTTAATTATTTAACTATTGCTAGTCTAACCTTGGCAAAATCACTTAGACTTTGTATCCTCACCTGCTCAAACAGAGATATAATGTCAGTTGTTAATACAATAAGCTGATGTTTATGAAATTAAATGAGATAACTGGAGGAGACTCTGTTCCATGACCTGTTATTTGTCCTGTGAGCTGCACTGAGGCCAGAAAGGAGTTGCTTTCAGAAAAACCCCTTAAAGATGTCTGATTGTCATTCTGACAGAAATCACACCCCTTCCTTGCCTCCTGCTATATGCTGGTTCCTGGAACAGATTGTTGTCCTGACCTGGTCAAGCATGTAACTTCCCATATCTGATAGCATTTAGGTACTAGTACCCATGACAATCCCCTCCTTTATCTTATATAATTATTTGGCACCTGGTAGGTGCTGCAGGATCCATTTTGTCTTGTAGCCTCCCAAGATACTCCTTATATGTAAGCTTTCCTTAATAAACTCTGTTAATTAGCAGACTGGAGTGACCAGCCTCTTTCTTCAGTCGTTCCCTGCCCTTTGCTTATGGGGGTATTTTCAGTCTTGGGGCTTTTTGCCCCTAGGTTTGTGTGTACTAACAATAATATCCAGGTATTAGAGGAGCAAATGTAATAGAACGTGGAATGTATAATGAATAAGTGTTTCCTTTTGGATCTGATGAAAAAGTAAATAAATTACTTTTGCATTCAATTTTTTATGTGTTCTCCTTTGTTTGCCAACTAAACAGTGTACTTAGTTTGGATTTATTGGTACATAAGTATTCATTCAGGTCACAACAAAACTCTACTTAGAAGGAATGTTAAATGATCAGCATTGGCTTAGCACAACTCCTGTTTCGTTGTTATTGTTTTTAAAAAAGGTTTTATTTTTAGAGAGAGGGGAATGGAGGGAGAAAGAGAGGGAGAGAAGGGTTGAGGAGCAAGAGATACATTGATTGGTTGCTTCTCACAAGGCCTCTCACTAGGGACCTGGCCCACAACCCAGGCATGTGCCCTGACTAGGAATCGAACCAGCAACCCTTTGGTTTGCAGGCCAGCACTCAATCCCAAGCCACACCAGCCAGGGCTGTTGTTGTTTTTAATCACCATGAAAATGCCTTGGTGGTTATGTCCATTTTTGAGGCATATTGTGTCACCTCAGACAGTTGGTAAACATACCCTGTCATCTATCAGGCAAAACGGATCACTTCTTCATGTGTATGAGTTTATACATCCTTCATTTCATTTCATTTCATTACATTTCATACAAAATTCTTTTTTTTTAAAGATTTTATTTGCTTATTTCTAGACAGAGTGAAAGGGAGGGAGAAAGAGAGGGAGAGAAACATCAATGTGTGGTTGCCTCACACACCCCCTCAACTAGGGACCTGGCCCGCAACCCAGGCATGTGCCCTGACTAGGAATCGAACTGGCAACCCTTTAGTTCATAGACCTGTGCTGAATCCACTGAGCTACACCAGCTAGGGCTCATTTCATACAGAATTCTAATATAACATATGGTATGTTGTTATAGTTATAGTTCATTGAATTTATGCCTTGCTTTGTTTAAAAAACAACTATGACAATCAGTTATATACTTATGTATTTATCTTCCTTCCAAAACTGAGTTTCTTGAAAACTGTGTCATATCCATATACTATTCTCATTGTTTGGTGAAATGATGTGAGTAGGATTTGAAATGTGCTTTGATAAGCAAATGAGCCTATATTTATAAGTAAATAAAGTTGAGGGTATTATTTAGGAATGTATGTGAAAATCACAGACTCAGCTGAATTCTCTTCTACGGTAGGTAAGAAAACCAAAGCCTGGAATAGTTCAGTGATTTGCCTGAGGTTATTTAGCTAGGCTCTGAAACTCACATCAACCAGTCCAGAGGCCAGTCCACCATATTAAACCTGCCTTGCAGATCCTAGTAATTTGGTATCTATCTCTACTTCCACACTAACACTACTGTCATTAGTCATCAAACACTTTTATGCCACTAAACGCAGTCACTGCTTTTCAGCCCTTGAAATACTTAACCTGTTTGTGGTCTCTGACTCTGACGGCACCCCTCTCCATCCTGCAATTCCTTCCTGCCTTGGCCTCAGAGACATTGCTCACCTGGTTCTTTCGTCTCTCTGGTCATTCTTCCGCAGACTTCTTTGGGGCTTCTATTCACCTGTCACTCCTTTTTTAAAGTGAGTGCTTCCTGGGCTCACTCTATCTTTGGTCCTCTTTATTGTTTCTTCTGCATTTTCTCCCTGATTGATATCATTCACACCTAGGACTTACACCACCGATTTTAAGTTAATGCTCCCCAAATCTATTTTATTTCAACTCAACTTCTCTCATCATTCATAGACTTGTGTGTAATTCTACTGCTTATTGAATACTTCCCTCTGGATGTGGAGGTTTCTCCCATCAAATCACAGTCACAGGGGACAGAAAGATTGCAGTAATCTTTGAGGGAATGTAATTAATTGCACCCTTCTTTTCCAGATCAAGGAGAATGCAGCCAGAGACCAGCTATCATCTTCCCTACTTGATGTACACTCCAGCCTGTGGGGTCCAAGTGTTGTGGATGCAGCGAACAAATTCACACAGACTGCAGAAGTCCTGTGGAGAAAAAGGGAAGGCATGGTCACTCTCTGAATGAGACAGGGCCCTGACCCCTGCCTGGATAGGCTCTTATTGCTTTTCTGGGCACATTACATTGAGGATGGTCCTCATTTACTATGCAGAGGTTCGCTTTAGGTGGTTACCTTTTACAAATAACAAAGAAGAGGAAGTTGCTAATTACTACAAAGAAAAAGGGTATTTGCAAATGCAAAGGAAAAAGTGGTTGAGCTGGTTACACTTGTCCTTGGGAGGATTAGCATTTAGGAAGTTACTTTAAAGATATGCAGTAAACATTTGCTGCCTCAATTCAGGGTGGGAGAGTTTTAACAAAAGCAAGCCTCATAGCAACCTAGGTACAATGCAGGCCTGATTCGTCACAGGAAAACCTATCTGTGGGCTTGGGTCCTTTGTGCTGACCTTGCTTCCCCTCGGTTTTCCGAATCAGGGGCTGGGCTACATTAGCCATGCCACGCAGAATGGTTCCCTATAACTACTGACTGTATTAGTTTCCAGTTGTAACAAATTACAAGCTTAGTGGCTTAAAACACAAATGTATTTATTTTTTAAAATATTTTATCTTTAGGGAAAGGGGGAAGGGAGTGAGAAAGAGAGGGAGAGAAACATCAATGTAAGAAACATTGATTGGTTGCCTGATGGGGAACTGAACCCGCAACATAAGTCATGTGCTCTGACTGGAAACGAATTGGCGTTTCACTTTGTGGAATGATATGCCCAACCAACTGAGGCACACCAGTCAGAGAAAGATACAAGTTTTTTATCTTACAGATTTGGAGATCAGAAATCTTAAAATCAAGCATCTGCAAGGCTGCATTCTTTCTGGGGGCTCTAGGGAAAAATCTGTTTCCTTGCCTTTTCCAGCTGGTAGAGGCTCACTGCATTCCCTGGCTCCACCTTCAAAGTCAGCAGTGCAGATGCTCCAGATCTCTCATTCTCTCTGACCTCTGCTTCCATCGTCATCCTCCTTTTATGACTCTAACTCTCCTGCCGCTAGCCAGTCTGATAACCCAAGATAAATTCCCCATCTCAAGTTCTTTAATTTAATCACATCTGTAAAGTCCCTTTTACTACAAAAGGTTAACATATTCACAGGTTCTAGAAGAGTAGGACATGAGTGTCTTTGGGGTGCCTTTATTCTATACACACAACTGATGAAGTCAGTATTGGATATTATCTGTGGACAGAGAGCTTCCTAATGCCAATCTGGAATTAAATAGCTTTACTGGTTTGTAGCCCTGGACCAGGCACCCTCAACCCCACCCCCAGGCTCTGCTTCTGGAGAAGTAGGAGGAGGACATCAGGACAGTTGTGTGAAGGCAGCTTTCTTCTAAGAGCAAAAGGATGGGATGGGTACACATTCTTTTAACTTCACCAATCAGAAAGTGACTGCTTCACAGAGGAGTGAGCTGGTGGCAGGTGCAGCGACAGGCCATGACTGCGTTAATGGATGTCACTCCACATGGAACCAGGTATCATGAGTGGAGAGTAAGTTTTCCCAGTAAACATACCTATACTTGAACTTATCATCATATCCCACAAATCTAATCATCCTCCTAGGATTGCCACCACTAGTAATTTAAAATTAATAACTTGTGGATAACCCCGACTCATTTTTCTTTGTATCTTGCTAAATGTTTCCACCATCTACCCCAGAACCTGTATTAGAAACTTGGCCTACTCATTTCTCCCTTACTCAGTGCTGTCAAGTCTACCATATTAACAGTCCTAACATTTTCCCCTTCCCACTGCAAATGACTTGGTTATGCTCTTATCACTTCTTACCTGGAGTACAGCAATGGCCTCAAAACTAACCTCCCTGTCTCAAGCCTTGCTCTTCCAGTCCATTTTCACTGTCACACCTTTACTCATGGAGCTTCCTTTGCCTGGAATTATGGCCTCTCCAATTACTCTCCCCAAACTCCCACACTTTGGTCCCCCAGTTTGCCCAAGTGTCAAGCATAATCGACTACCCAACATCAGCCCGGATCAGGCTTCAGCCTGATTTCAAAGTCAATGCTCCTAACTGCTCTTGCCCAACTGCCTTCTTTTATAATAAAGCTTTACAAAGCAGTTTTGCATACATTCTTTCTTCCCAGCCTCACAACTCTACCATACAGGCTGGATGAGTATTGTTATCCCTCATTATAGAATGAGGAAACTGTCAGGGGACTTCACGGCTCGGCCGCTCAGCAGTCTTCCACACTGAGCACGCTCTCAGCGTCGTTTGGCTTCACTCCTTTGAGAACCTTCCTGCACCTAACAGCTGTGGGGTCCACGCCAGTCTGGATGAGGTCATTACTCTCTCCAACACAGGAACCCTGTAAACTCCTCTCGGTGAGGAAGATGGGAACCTTCTCATCCGCAGTGACGAGATCAGTGACGGCATACAGTGACGTGAGGCGACGTCACTTACCCCGAGCTAGGTGCCCGTAGGGCAACTACACCCTGGGGCGCCCCAGCTCCCTAGCACCCCAAGTCCCGCTGTTGAGGAAAACCCGCAAGACCCGCCAGAGGCGACCTCTGGGGCCCTAAACCAGATTTCGCCTGCCAGCCGCCGATCGGTTGCTAAGTGACGCCAGCGCGCTGAAGCGCGTGCGCGGCCACGGCTGTGTGCGTGAGAGAGGACGCGCGCCGCGGCGGCGGCGAGGACGGCGGCGGCGGCAGCAGTTGAGGGGGCGGTGGCTACGAGGGGGTTGCAGAGAAGCCGGAAGAGGTTTCAGAGCCCGCGGCTAGGTCGCAGAACAGCGTCGCGGTGAGTAGCCAGGGCCTCGCAGGAGAGGTGGGGCCTGGCCGCACCTGCTGCGCGGGCCGGGGCGCGGGCACGCGCGCCCCCGCCGCACCCGCGCGCGCCACTCCACGCCCCTCCGCTGCTCTTTTGGAGGACGGGGGCTGATGAGGGTCAGTTTCTGGACGCAGGCGCTCTGGGATGCGGCTGCGAGGGGCCGGCGAAGACTGTAGTTCTGAAAGGTGTAGTGGGAAATAGGTGTCTGGGAGCTTCAGGATGGCCCTGCCAGACTCCCAAATTGAGTAGAATCAGAAGCCCGGATTCCCGGAGCAGCCTCTCATCCTGTCTGAGACGAGATTGCCCAAGACTGAGAGGAAGCGGAACCGGGGTCCCCGGGGTTCGGGTTCGGAAGTTTGGCACTGGTGGGGCCTTCAGTGCCTCTGCCCTGGCGAGGCAGGGAGGAGGAGCCGGTTGTGTAGAGAATTGTGAATCTGTGCCGGCGGGCGGCGTCGAACACACCCACGACCTAAAGAAGGCGATCTGTCAGATAGGGGCTGCCTACCTGTTGCCTAATCTCCAACTTCACATGTATATGCTCGTGCTTAATGCACTCCTAAAACTTTGTGTGCTCTGGGTATTTTATCAACTTGTTACTACAGATTTTGAGGCTAAGGGACGGATATCTATCTTCAATGCCTCCTCGTAGATTCAGATGAGCTATTTCATTTCCCAGAATGGAGGCACTGTTTTTTTTGTCTTTCATAAACGTAAAACAGGGTTGCTATTTACTAGACAGAAAATACAGATTCTGTTCAACGTGTGGGCTGGAGGGTGTGGACGGTCGGACAAGCCTGAGTGTAAAGGTGCAGCAAATAATCAGTCCAGTGCCCTCCTCAGTGTGCTGGGCTTCTCCTGGGTACATGTGTGCTCGTTGTAGTTTCTACCGTCCTTGGGAGAACTCAGAATTGGAGGTAGAGAAGAAGTCATTCTTTTCTGAGTGTTGATTAAGGCAGTGCCTAGAACCGGTAGAAAGATAAACTATACTGAAATTTAATCATGATTTGTGCAAGAAAATTGCTCCTGAGTTTTCATTAAGCTCTAAAATACTGTGGTTCAGTTTTATAACTGAGTGTCTGTAAAGTATGTTGCCTGAAATTCTTACATCTTGGAACCAGTAAAAACCTTGCTCTGCAGCAGTTATTCGAAATTCAATGTCTCTTGCTCACTGGAGTACAATAGATTTTAGGCCAGGAATCACACATGTTTTTGTTATGGTCGCTTCTTCAGTACCAACAAAGTGCTTGCCACAGAGTAGGCAAGCACTAGATATTTATCATCAATCACACTGTGTAAATGGTGTATAACAAACAGTTCAGTTCTTCAAGTAGCTAATACCTGTGCCTGTCTGCCTAGTGTTATTCGACATGTGGAAGGAGGATTGTGGGATTTCAAATGACATAGATGACCTAGCTTTTGTTACTTTAACAGCAAATACCCTAGCTAGGAAAATAAAACATATGTATAAAAGTAATTATGCAACCAAATGTGGTCGTGTGTAAATAGGTGCTCTGTGAGCTGCTATACTTTAAGCACAGCAGAGATTTAGAAGAGGTAAGAGTTGTGGTGGGCTGGGTTATTGAGCCCTTTGGAAGAGGTAAGATTTGAGGTGGTTTTCGAAGGAAGTGTAAAATTTGAATTAGAGAAAAGAAATCAGATGTTGAGTAAACAGCATGATTTTGGTTTTGGGGGGATATATTGAGACACTTGTTGAATGGGTGGGTTAGAAGGTCTCTGATAGGGAAATATTGGAGAGAGAAAGTTTAGTAGAAGGGGAAGGGAAAGTGTTAAGGCTCAAGCAGGCTTTATCAGTATCCCACTGATAACAAGGTAGAGTCCACTTGCTGGAGTGATGGGGGTTGTGCTACTCTGAGTAGAATCTTAC
This sequence comes from Tonatia bakeri, assembly GCA_004024845.1. NCBI lineage: Eukaryota > Metazoa > Chordata > Mammalia > Chiroptera > Phyllostomidae > Tonatia > Tonatia bakeri. The sequence continues at coordinate 9,622 of PVIA01014611.1, forward strand.
ACAAGAATAAATGTTATTCTTATGTAAAATGAAAGGATATTAACGGTTGACAGCATCAGGTTGTTGCATACTTCTTGAATAAATGCTTCACTAATGTGCATATGTCTTATGTGTTTAGTCAGCAGTGCATGTCCCCATTTCTAAAATATACCTGATGTGCTTGGGCCATTCCATTGGAAATTTACTGAAATCATGTACCCAAAGCAATTATCTAGCCATGCTCAGTGACATAGTTTTGCTTGGGATTATCTCTTATAGGGGCCTGTGAGGTTTGCAGTTACTGCTGATCCTGTAAAAATACAAATAATGTTAGCTGGGAAAGGAGGCTAGTTGAAGAAGGATACACAAAAGTATTGACAAAAAGATTTGAGCAAATTAAAGATGCTCCTGCTAAATAATGAATCTTTGGTCTTTACAATATCTTTTGTGGTTTAGTGAAAATTCTTTCAAATGGTATGTAAACCTGAAGTTGAAGTTAACCTAAGATGTGAAAAGTTACAACACTAAATGTTGCATTATTTAACAACTCAGCAAATATTTATTGGGTGCTGGCTGTGGCTAAACATTGTGTTGGGTGCTGGCAAGACAAAGAATAAGATACAGTATACTCCTGAGACACTAAGTGTTCGAGGAGACAAACCACTAACGATGTTATGGTAAGAGTTAATCACTTTTGGAATGAATAAAATGCTGAGGGAGTGGCTTACTTTGGCTGGGGAAAAATTGACAAAAGTCAGGGAAAACTTTGAAGAGAAGAGGAACTAATTTAGCCCTAATAGTTGAGTAGAATTTTTCCACATGTAAAAGGGAAAACAAACATTCTAGGCAGAAGGGAGAACATAAAGGAGTTGCCAAAGATTAAAAATTGAATAGGGTTTTGTAAAATTTTGAGTTATTTCTTGTAGGCTTGTTGTATGGCAAAAGTGATGAGACAGGAAAGGTATAGTTGGGGCCAAATTATGAGAGGGTCTTCCATTCTTTTTTTAAAAAATTGAAGTTATTGAGGTAACATTGGTTAATAAAATTATATAGGTTTCAGGTTACAATTCTACATCATCTGTATGTTGTATTGTGTGTTCACCACCCTGAGTCACATCTTCCATCACCGTTTATCCCTCCCTTCACCCTCTTCTACCTGCTCCTCCACCATCTCCCTTTCCGTCTGGTAATCACCTTACTGTTGTTTGTGTCTATGAGGGTGTTTTTTTTTTGTGCATAATCTCTTCACCTTTTTCACCCAGTCACCCAACTCCCTCCACTCTGATAGCTGTCAGTCTGTTCTCTGTAACTGAGTCTGCTTCTATTTTGTTGGTTAGTTTTTTTTCCCCATTAGATTCCACATCTAAGTGAAATCATACGGTATTTGTCTTTCTTTCTCTGAATGGCTTATTTCACTTAGCATAATACTCTCCAGGTCCATCCACGCTGTTGCAAAAAGTAAGATTTCCATCTTTTTTTATGATCACATAGTATTCCACTGTGGAAATGTACCATGACTGTTTTATCCACTGTCTACTAATGGACACTTGGGCTGCTTCCAAATCTTGGCTATTGTAAATAATGCTGCAGTGAACATAGGGGTGCATATATTCTTTTGAATTAACATTTCAGGTTTGTTTGGCTATATTCCCAGAAGTAGAATTGCTGGGTCATAAGGCGATTTTATTTTTAATTTTTTCAGGTAACTCCATACTCCTTACCTCCATGGCTGCAACCAGTCTGCATTCCCATCAACAGTGCATGATGAGAGTTCCCTTTTCTCTAAGTCTTTGCCAACACTTGTTTGTTGATTTATTGATAATAGCCATTATGACAGGTGTGGGTGATATCTGATTGTGGGTTTTTTAAAAAATATATTGATTTGAGAGAGAGAGAAATAACTATCTGTTGTTCCACTTATTTATATATTCATTGGTTTGTTCTTGTATGTGCCCTGACTGGGAATTGAACCTGTAGCCTTGACATACTACAATGGTGCTCTGACTGACTGAGCTACCCAGTCAGGGCTCATTGTGATTTTAATTTGCATTTCTCTGATATTGGTGACGTTGAGCATCTTTTCATATGTCTATTGGCCATATGTATGTTCTTTTTGAAGAAGTGTCTGTTCAGGTCCTTTGCTTATTTTTTAAATTGGATTGTTTGTTTTTTGGTGTTGACTTGTATGAGTTCTTTATAAACTTTAGATATTAATTCTTTATCAGATATATCATTGGTAAATATATCCTCCTGTTCAGTGGGCTGTTTTTCATTTTTTTAAATAATTTTATTTTAATTATTGTTCAAGTACAGTTTTCTTTGTTTTTTCATTTTGTTGATGGTTTTCTTTTCTGTGTAAAAACTTTTTAGTTTGATATAGTCCCATTTGTTTACTTTTTCTTTTGCTTCCCTGGCCCAAGGAGATATATCAGAAAAAATATGACTATGAGAAATGTCTGAGATCTTAACTATATTTTCTTCTAGGACTTTCATAGTTTTGAGCCTAACATTTAAGTCTTTACTCAATTTTGAGTTTATTCTTGTATATAGTGTAAGAAAGTGGTACAGTTTCATTTTTTGCAATTTTCCCAACACCATTTACTGAATAGACTATCTTTACCTTATTGTATGTTCTTGCCTGCTTTGTGAAACATTAATTGACCATAAAGGCATGGGTTTATTTCTGGGCTCTCTATTCTGTTCCATTGATCTATATGTCTGTTTTTATGCCAGTACCAAGCTGTTTTGATTACTATGGCCTTGTAGTACAGTTTGATAACTGATAGCATGATTCCTCCAATTTTACTCTTTTTTTCTCAAGATTGCTGTGGCTATTGGGGGACTTTTGTGATTCCACATAAATTTTTGGAGTATTTGTTCTAGTTCTGTGAAATATACCATTGGTATTTTGATAGGAATTGTATTGAATCTATAGATTGCTTTGGGTAGTATGGACATTTCAATAATGTTAATTCTTCCTATCCTTGAACATGGTATATGCTTTCACTTATTTATATCTTCTTTGGTTTCTTTCTTTAGTGTCTTACAGTTTTTTGAGTACAGGTCTTTTACATCCTTGGTTAAATTATTCCCAGGTATTTAATTTTCTTTTTGATGCAATTGTAAATGGGATTGTTTTCCTAGTTTCCTTTTCTGATATAGTTCATTATTGGTGTATAGAAATGGCAACTGGCTTCTGGATATTTATTTTGTATTGTACTACTTTACAGAGTTCATTTATCAGTTCCAGTATTGGGTTGGCCCAAAAGTCCATTTCATTTTTTCCATAAAATAAAAGATACATTTTTCATTTTCACCAATAACTTCATTGATTTGGATATTTCGAGTATGTTGGCTATCTCTTGCATGGTATATGTAACATTGATTGTTCTCAATTAATGTCTTGATTTGATTGCTATCTATTTTCAACTGGTCTGCCTGACCCTGGAGCATCGTCCAGGGAAAAATCTCCAGCATGGAACTTTGCAAACCACTTTTGACATGTTTGATCAGTCACAGCACTTTCTTCATACACTGCACAAATCTTTTTTTGTGTGTTTAAGTTCTGTTTTTACCTTTCTTGAAATAATAAAACATAATATGCTGAAAATGTTGCATATTTTCTTCCATCTTCAATATTAAGATGGCTACACAAAAATTACCAATTTTGATAATTTAAAAAAATGCACACTGATATCACAGCTGTCACAAATACAATCAAACAAAATTGTTTTGAACGAAGTTAAAGACAACTAAGCACTACTAGAGCCATCTTATGGGGGGAAAAAAACCCAACACGTTAACTTTTGGCCATCCCTATAGTTTTTTGGTGAAATCTTTAAGGTCCTTGATACACAGTATCATGTTGTCTGCAAATAAAAACAGTTTTACTTCTTCCTTTCCAATTTGGATGTCTATTATTTCTTCTTGTCTGATTGCTGTGGATAGTCCAGTACTATGTCGAATAAGAGTGGTGAAAGCTGACGTCCCTTTTTCCTGATCTTAAGGGAAACACTTTTACTTTGCCCATTGAATATGGTGTCACCTGTGGATTTGTCATATAGGCCTTTATTATGTTGAGGTGTGTACCTTCTCTTCCCACTTTGCTGAGAGTTTTTATCACAAATGGGTGCTGTATTTTATCAAATTCTTTTTCTGAATCTGTTAGTATTATCATATGATTTTTATCCTTCATTTTGTTTATGTGGTACATCCCATTTATTGATTTGGGGATATTGTGGCAACCTTGCACCCCATTTCATTCTAAAAAGCCTAGACTTCCCCTTCTACTCCTGTGCTGGCAATGGAGCTCTTCGCAAGGTAGAATAATCAGATCAGAAAGTTAACTGGCAGTTCACATGCAGATTGCATTAGAGTGGAGAGACAGGGAGACTAGTTAGGATGTATTGGAGGTGAGAGATGCTGGGAGCCTGAATAGGGACTGTGGGAATTGATGGATTGTAGAGAAACTTTGGATTTTACAGTCCCTAAATATTATGACCAGCCAGAAGTGAGAGTGAGAAGTCAAAGAAGACTTGTCTAGCTTGAATATCTGGAGATTATGAAGACATTAAGTTAGAAAACACCAGAGGAAGAGCTGACTTGCCATGGAGAGTAGAAATGATAGCATGTTAATTTTAAGGTCCTTGTTTAAAGTTTAGAGAGATCCACTATGTAATTGGAAATTCTGTTCCAGGTACAGTTTGGGAATAATTGCAGTTTTCGTGAGTGCCTCTGAAGCTATGGAAGTAGTACCACTAGGAATTAGCATAGTGTTTAATGCTGTGGACTTTGGAGTCAGAAAAATCCAAGGTCAGATCTGTGTTATACCATTTATTTGGTTGGATTGGGTGACCTTGGCCAAGTTACTTAATATCTCTAAGCCTAAATTTCTTCTAAAATGTGGGGATAATAATACTTTAAAGACTTGTTCAGGGCCCTGGCTGGATAGTTCACTTGATTAGAGCATTGTCCTGATGTGCCAGGGTTGTGAGTTTAATCCCCAGTCAGGGCACATACAAGAAACAACCAATGAATGTATAAATAAATGGGACAACAAATCAATGTTTCTTTCTCTCTCTCTCTCTCCCCCCCTCCCCCTCTCCTCCCCTCCTCCCTCTCCCCCTTCCTCTCTCTCTCTAAAAATCAATAAATTAAAAAAAATTTACAAAATAATTCTTGGAGATTAAGATAGCATGTACACCGTGGTTAGCACAACACCTAGCTTATAAATGTGTCATAAATGACAGTTGTTGCTAGTAGTAGTAATAGTTACAGTTGTAGAGGAGAGTTGAGAACTGGAAAGGACAAGGAATGGAACTTTTTTAGAAATCCACAAGTAGATGAAACTTAGATTTGTTCTTAAACTTGAGCATGCATCAGAAATACCTAGATTCCTTGTTAAGACACAGATTTCTGGGCCCCACTCTGATAATTTCTGATTCAGTAGGTCTGAGTGGGGCTTGAAAATATACATATTTTTTGAACAAGTTCAGAGATGATGATGATGCTATTTCCAGGACCACACTTTGAGAACTGCTGACTTAGAATGCACATGAAAGAATGTGCAGCACAGAGACTAATGAAAAGGCCAAGGTTGATGGAGAACCAAGGGAGAGTTTAGGGAAGGAAGTAACAGCCTGCAGACTCTAAATCCACTAGTCCGCTTTCCAAGTACATAGACCTCATCTCATTCTTATTTCTTTCTTCTCCAGGATTTGGCATAATGCTTGACACATAGCATTGTTTGAATGAACCTTTGAAGCTTAATACTGTTCTGGTGCATGATTGCATGTACTTCACACCGATTTCATTCATCCTCAGATCTCTGCTAAGTCACAGAGAAGGTAGTTTCCAATTTTACACATGTGCATGTATGTGGGTGCAGTAATTACAGTAAATTTCAAATAGCTGATGCATAGCTAGGTGCTTTGAGTTTGTGTTGGATGTTCTTCCCCGATTATTTTTAATGTCAGAATCCAGTTATGTCAGAATGCAAAATAATTGTCGATGAGAGGTGTCAAGATTACAATCTGTGTTTTGTGTTAGGCACTTTGCAGGTTATTGGTAAGCACATAATATTCTCCCTGTACCTGGGAAGTTTACAATAGAATGGGCAAAATGGGCAAGAACCTGAAGGGCCTGGCCAGTATGGTTCAGTTGGTTGGGCATCATCCTGCAGACTGAAAGGTCACAGAGTTCGATTCCAGGTCAGGGTACAAGCCTGGGTTGCAGGTTCGGTCCCCAGATGGGGTGTGTGCAAGAGGCAACCAATCGGTGTTTCTCTCACATTGATGTTTCTCTCCCTCTCTTCCTCCTTCCCTTCCCTTTTCTCTAGAATCAATAAAGAAAATAAAAATACCCAAAAGGAAAGGAAAAGGAGGAGATATAATCATAGAAGTGTGGATGGAGAGAAATCTGCATATAAATATTTATTTCTTGTTTGCCGATAATACTTTGGATCTTATGTCTCTCATGTACTAAGGACTTTGGCATGTAGCACAAATGTTAGTTCTGATATCTGATAGAGAGTTAACAGGGAGTCTACTATATAGGAAATCAAACACTAGTTGTGCAAAGTATACAGTAAAGAGATTTTAGGAGTTAAATGTAGCAATTCACCATGCTTCTTGTTCTTTGCCTCTTGTTTTTTTGAATGTATTCTTTCTGTTAACACTCATTAAGTATTTACTATGTGTCAGAAGCTGTGCTCAGTGCTGGGCATAGAGCAAAGATTGTTGCTCTGGGCATCTGACACTAACTTTAGTTAGGGGTATGATACTCTGCATGAGTGTGCACACATATTGTTGGGGATAGATCTGATGCCTGAATTTTATAATCTTAAGAATATATTGATATGAGGAGACAACAAGGACTTGAAGTTAAATTCATTCAGCCTTATGTATGCAAGGAACCATGAAAAATATAATGGTAAATGAATTTTTAAGCATTCAAAGAATATGTAATTTGTTAGAGGAGTAAAAAACATATTTACAGTACTATATAGAATATAATAAATACTATGTAAATATTGATCACAGACTAGATTCTCCAATGCTTGTTGAGTGCCTTAGTGTACAGTTTTGGTTTAAATTCATAAGCTGCTATAATGTTCCAGAAATTAAACGTCATAAATCCCCATTAATCTCGTAGGCAGCCTTTTGTATTTTTATATGATACAAAAAATATTCTGGCAGTCTGTGCCCTTATTTTCTTGGTTTGGGAAGTGTACTTATAATACATGTAAGCAGAAAGGTCATTAACAACTAGTTGCTGTTTTTTGAGTAGCTTGTATTAGGCTAGGCCTTTTCTATATGTTATTTAGTCCTTAGAATAACAACCTTGTAAATTGGACATTATCCCCATTTTACCAATAAGGCAACTGAGATTCAGAATGGGGAGAACAGTTTTCCTGCGGTTTGTGGCTGGTGAGGTGGGGCAGGGCTTCAGCCCCAGCCTTGGACTCCAGAGCCAGTGCTCTCCTTGTCAGCTGCTGCTGTCAGCGTGGGGCCTTAGCATGCAGATGTCCTGGTGAAGAAGACCTGATGTCCTGATGAAAAGTGATTGGAGGAAATTAGAATTTTCATAAAATGGATTGAAGACAATTAGATAATATCATTAGGGATGGAGTGGGAATGGAGGAGGACATTAAAAGGCCCTAATGGTGATTATTCTGCGAAGATATGCTATATTTAACCCAAATTTTTTTTTAAAGATTTTATTTATTTATTTTTAGAGAGGGAAGGGAGAGGGAGAGAGAGAGAGAGAAACATCAGTGTGCGGTTGCTGGGGGACATGGCCTGCAACCTAGCCATGTGCCCTGACTGGGAATCGAACCTGCGATGCCTAGTTCGCAGCCCGCGCTCAATCCACTGAGCTACACCAGCCAGGGCTTTAACCCAAAATTTTTAATTGACAAGAGATTTTGCATAAATGTTCAGATTTTTTACTTCTCTATGTATAGGTGCAAACTATTCTAGAAGAGGAACTGCACTTTTCTAAGCTAATGACATTTAAAGTAAAGTCATAACTCCTTTTATTTCCTTTTTATTGAGTTTATTGGGGTGTCGCTGGTTAACAAAATTATACCGATTTCAGGCATACAGTTCCACAACACATCTGTACACTGTATTGTATGTTCACCACTCCAAGTCAAGTTCCCTTCCATCAACATTTATCCCCCCCACCTTCCTCTATCATCACCCCCCAGTCACCGCACTGTCATCTGTGTCCATGAGTTTTCTCCTTTTTGCTCAGTCCGTTCACCCCCTGCCCCAGCTTCCCAAACTACACCCCAAATATCTGTCACGCTGCTCTCTGAGTCTGTCTCTATTTTGCTTATTAGTTCATTTTGATCATTAGATTCCATATGTGTTACTTGTTTTTCTCTGACTGGTTTATTCAGAAGTTCTTTAAAAAAACCCAAAAACTTCACCCAAGGGCAATTTTTTCTTTGCTTTTAGAGGGAGAAGAACAAGGTGGGGAAGGGGAAAGGGAGAGAAACATTGATCAGTTGCCTCTCATACATGCCCCTACTGGGATTGAACTGCAACCTAGGCATGTGCCCTGACAGGGAATTGAACCTGTGATCAGTCACTTAGTGAAAAATATCTTGCTTCTCACTCTAAACAATGTGTACTTGAGATTTCCCAGCTAATCTCCGCTTTTTCTATAGCACTTACTCTTCCCATCCAGCCAACTGTCTATTTTTTAAACTGTTTACAAGTTAAATTCTTGTCTATATATTCTATTTATGGTTTAAAATGTTTATTTTGATTTGCTTTATTCCTTTCGGGTCTTCTTTTATATATTCCTGGAAGTATTGACTGTACAGTTGACCCTTGAACAGCACTGGTTTGAACTGATGGGTCTACTTATTCACAGATATTTTCAATAAATATATTAAATAAATATCCATATCCCTGGGTTTTGCATCCACAGATTCATCTAGCCATGGATAAAAAACTACTTTTGATCTGTAGTTGTGAGCCTGTGGTGGGTGTGCAGGACTGACTGTATGCACTGTTGTACACTGTGTTGTATAAGGGACTTAAGCATCCGTGGGTTTCGGTCTCCATGGTGTCTTGGAGCTAATCCCCCAGGGATACCAAGGGACTGTAGTTAAGTTTTGGGGGGAGTTAAAAGTTATATATGGGTTGGTGCCCCTAGCCTCTGTGTTATTCAAGGGTCAGCTGTAGTTATACTTGTAAAGCATAGTCTTTTTTAGCTAATTGCACAAAATTTTCTATGTAATTATTATTATACAGATGAAGAAATATAAACCTTGTATTAGTTGTCATTGCTGTGTAACAAATTACCCCAAAATTTAGCAGCTTAAAACAACAAACATATCTTATCTAAGCATTTCTATGGGTCAGGAATTCAGTGGCAGCTTATCTCAGCGTGTCTGGTGACTTACGCTGTTGACTAGCACTGCAGCAGTCACCTGAAGGTGTCACTGGGCTGGAGGATCTGCTTCTAAGGTGGCTGTCTCAACATGGCTGTTGGCACGAGGCCTTAGGTCTTTTCATAGGGCTGTTTGAGTGTCCTTACAACATGTCAGCTGGCTTTACCCAGAGCAAGTGATGCAAGAGAGAGCAAGGAGGAAACCACATGCCTTATATGTCCTATCTTGAATACACACATTACCACTTCTGCTATGTTCTAAGTGAATCATTAAGTCCAGACCACACTCAAGGGACGACAACTAGACTTCACCTTTTTTGGGGGGGAGGGGGGAAAGAGGGATTTGGTCAAAGAATTTGTAGACATATTTTAAAACAATCATAAATCTTTTGTCATGTGAAACCATATCCTCAGCTGAAATTGATTGTCCCCATTGTAGCACTGTAATGCTGTAATTTTTCTGACTTATATATTCACAGTATTTTCTGGAAATGCTGTGAAGAAAAGGTAATGGCTTTTAAAATCAAAAGCAAGTTTTCATAAATTACAGATTAGATTTGTTGGTGATTTATTGAAGTTTTGTATCTATCTCATTAGCTTTAGTCCTAATACAGTTAGAATGTTTTCATTTTTATCCTAGTTCATGTGTTCAGGTATAATTTTATTTACCCTTATTTAATAGTTTCCATACTAATCTTTTTTATGGGAGGTGTGGTTTTATTTTTAAATATTTTTTTCCACATTTTATTTTATTATTTTTTTAAATATATTTTTTTGGTTATGCTATTACAGTTGTCTCAATCTTTTCCCTTTTGCCCCTCCTCTACCTGGTACTCCCATTCCCTCCAGCAATCCCTCCCGCCCTTAATTCATGTCCGTGGGTCATGCACATAAGTTGGCTACTCCATTACCTATAATGTTCTTAACATCCCCCTGTCTATTTTGTACCTACTGATTTCTGCTTCTTAATCCCTGCACCTGTCTCCCCATTTCCCCCTCCCAACTGATAACCCTCCAAATGATCTCCATATCTATGATTCTGTTTCTGTTCTGCTTGTTTGCTTAATTTGTTATTTGGATTCAATTATTGATAGTTGTGAATTTGTTATCATTTTAATGTTCATTGTTTTGATTTTCATTCTTATATAATTCCCTTTAGAATTTCCTTTAATAATGGATTGGTGATGAACTCCTTCAGCTTTACCTTGTCTGGGAAGCACTTTATCTGCCCTTCAATTTTAATTGATAGCTTTGTGAGATAGAGTCATCTAGGTTGTAGGTCCTTAATTTTCATCACTTTGAATATTTCTTGCCAGTCCTTTCTTGCCTGCAAAGTTTCTTTTGAGAAATTAGCTGGCAGTCTTACAGGAACTCCTTTGTAGGTAACTCTCTGTTTTTTCTCTTGCTGCTTTTAAGATTTTCTCTTTACCTTTAACCTTTGGCATTTTAATTATGATATGTCTTGGAGTGGGCTTCTTTACATCCATCTTGTTTGTAACTCTGTGTTTTCTGTACTCGTATGTCTGTTTCCTTCACCAAAGTAGGGAAGTTTTCTTTCACTGTTTTTTTCAAATAAGTTTTCAGTTTCTTGCTCTTCCTCTTTGACTTCTGGTACTCCTATGATTTGGATGTTGGTACGTTTAAAGATGTCCCAGAGGCTCCTTGGCCTATCCTTGTTTTTTGAATTATTTTTTCTTCCTACTGTTCTGATTGAATGCTTTTTCCTTCCTTGTGTTCCAAATCATTGATTTGATTCTTGCCATCATCCCCTCCACTGTTGGTTTCCTATAGATTTTTCTGTATTTCACTTAATGCAACCTTCATTTCTGCCTGAGTCTTTTTTATGCCATTGGAGTACCCAGTGAATTCCTGGAACATCCTGATAATGCATAGTTTAGAACTATGCATTTGATAGGTTGCTTATCTCCATTTCACTTTGTCCTTTTTCTGGAGTTTTGTTTTGTTCTTTCATTTTGGCTATATTTCTTTGTCTCCTCATTTTGGCAGCCTCCCTGTATTTGTTTCTACATATTAGGTAGAGCTGCTTTGACTCCCTGTCTTAGTAGTGTGGTCCATTGTAGAAAAGTGCACCTGTTAAGTTATGCGGAGTTGAGCCTTAGCCAATCACCAGGACAGGGCAACCGGTGTCACTACTCTCGTGTTTTGTGTAGGGGAGGGCTCACAGAGGACACAGTGCTGCTGCCTGGCTTCTGGAGTTTTGCCCAGGAGGAAGCTGTCTCCTGGCACTCACACTTTACTTTCTCTCCGTATGCCACTGGTGCCCTTCCAGCTGTTGCTCTGGTGCTGAATCCCAGAGGGGATGCGTCTGTGTGAGTCCTAAGTCCATTGCTGGCCCTTTAAGAGTAATCTCTTGAGAATCCTGCAGTTTCTTCTGCTGCCCCAACCCCCACTGCTTTTTACAGCCAGAAGTTATGGGGACTTACCTTCTGCTGCTAGAACCCTGGGCTGGGTGATCTGGACTGGGTGGTTGGACTGGAGCTGGGATCCTTTGCTCCTGAGATATCCTGTCTGTTCCCAACTACACACCTCCATACCACTCTGCATCTCTACACTTCTCCATGCATCTCTGCACCTCTCTGCCCTTCCTACCCATCTGGATGAATGTGGCTTCTTTAAATCTTTGGTTGTTGGACTTCCACACAGCTTGATTTTCTGACAGTTTGGGTGATATTTGTTTTGTAGTCTAGTTGTGTTTTTTACTATAGTTGTGTGCAAAGGTAGGGTGTGGTTATCTATTCCTCCATCTTAACCAGAAGTCTCTCCTCCATACCTGAACTTACATAGAACAAAACATTGCTCATTCTTTAGAAAGTGTATGTAGAACACAATTGGTTTAGTCAGGGAATCTCTTTAGAACATGTCACAGTTAAGTTTATATTTCAGCACTTTATTTCTTTAGATGTTAACCATATCTTGACTTCACCACCTCTACCCCCAACAAGTATCAGTTACCTGTTTACTTTTTTTTCTTTTACTTTTAACCTAATTTTATGTAGAAAAGAATTCTCATATAACCTTCAATACATCCCTCAAAAGTTAACACTTTACCACATTTGTTTTATTCTTTTCTCTTTCTCTTCTATGTGTTTTTCCTAACTATTCAAGAGTAAGTTGCAGATATGATGCTGTTTTATTTCAATCCTTTAGTGTGAATTTCCTAAAAAAAAAAAGAAAGAAAAGAATTTTCTTACTGAACACCTTGTAATCCTCAAAATCAGGAAATTAGCATTAATACAATACTATTATGTAATCTACAGGCCTTGTTATCCCAATTGGCTTATCCATCAATACCCTTTATGGCAGCAACAACAAAAACCCAATATCCCAAGACAAAATAAAAAATTGTTCACATAGTGTGCCTTCCTTTCTTGGTTTTTCTTTGGTCTCCTTTATCTTGAACAGTTCCTTAGTCCTTGTCTGTTAGACACTGAGATTTTTGAAGAGGATAGGCCAGTGTTTTCTTTCTAAGTAGAATGCCTCTCATTTGAGGTTTGTCTGGTATTTCCACATAATTATATCCACGTTAATGCATTTTGGAGGAATACCACAAATGTAATGTTGTTTTCTCAGTGTGTGTTTTCAGGAGGCCAGTGATGTTGATATGTCCCATTACTGCTAATGTTAATTTTGATAATTTAGTGAAGATGGATTTTGCCTAGTTTCTCCATGGTAAAATTATAATGTTTCCTTTGTAAGTCTCCTGGGAAAATACTTTGAGACTCTATAAATACCTTGTTACCCCTTAAGCTTTCATCCACTAGTTTTAGGATCTATTGATGATTCTTTCCTCAGTCAATTTTGCCAAATGAATATTTTCTAATTCCATTGTTCCTCTGCATTTATTAGTTGACATCTCCCCATTAGTTAATTAACTAATTAATATCACTATGAACTCACTGATTCCTATGTTATGCAGTGGGTTATAATTCTTTATAAATAACTTATTCATATTTAAAACTAATTATTTGCCCTGGCTGGTGTGGCTCAGTGGATTGAGTGCTGCCCCGCGAACCAAAGGGGTGCTAGTTCAATCCCACTGTAGGGCACATGCCTGGGTTGTGGGCCTGGTCCCGAGTAGGGGGCGTGTGAGAGGCAACCACACATTGATATTTCTCTCCCTCTCTTCTCCCTCTTTTCCCCTCTCTAAAAATAAGTAGATAAAATCTTAAAAAAAAATTTAATTATTTATTTTTACTCAAATTGTTCCATATTCAATCAATAGAAGCCCTTTCAAGCTGGCTAATGTCTTTTTGACATGTCCCCATTATTCTTTGAGCACTTCCTTATTTCGTGATACATCAAAAGTTTTTCTTTTCCCTGCCCCTGCCCTAGAATAAACTCCAGAGAAACCCTAGTAGAAAATGTATCTAGAGATTGAAATCTCACAGCTATTGGGATAGCATTGTTTCTGGGCCTTCATAGCAGAGGTATGTGTGTGTTCAATCCCCCCATCTATATCTACTTTTGTGTATGTCCATCCGTGTTAAACCTATGAGTTCACACTGACACTTCCAATTCCAGTCCTTCATTACGTGGTTTATTATGTCCCTTCCCCTTTTTATATTTGTAACTCTCTTCTCCAACATTGAGAACCTAGTTCCCTTTTATTGACTTCATATTTACCGACTTGTATACTCCTAATGTACCTAGAAAGAAGGTACAACATTGTGACCTTATGCCTCTGTGAAAATGAAACCCACTAACTAGAGCTCAATATTTGCTTAACTTAAAAAAAAAAAAAGCCTGAAGGAATATAGTACAAATACTTTGTTCACAAGTTACATGGTGTATGCAACTCCTTTAGTGTGGTTATGTGATTCTCTTGAAATGTATTTCAAATGTGTTCAGGTCATTTGATTCTCTGTATTTCATGTTACCCTCTCGCGTTACCTCATCTTTGTTGATTTTATTTACTGTCTTTTTTTTTTGGATGTGTGAAACGTGATTGTAAAAACCAAAAAGGCATTCTCAGAGAAGTGTCACTCTCATTCCTTTTGTTATTCTACCCTCTTTCTACCTCTCCCACCCCCTGTAGATGATCTATTGTTTCTGCTTTATCTTTCATATGCTTCTTTTTGCACAAATAACCAGAAATATGTATAGTTTCTTATTTCCCCTTTTTCCTTACACAAAAGGTGTTATGGGTATATTTTCTTTTGCTTTTTACACTTAACAATATGTCCTGGAAACCACCCACCTCAGTTCACAGAGATCTTCCCTATTTTTTTTTAAACACTTATATAAAATTCCACTGGTTTACTTTTGCAGGGTTTCGTGTATCTTTACGTACTGCTTTCAGAGCACTTTCATCTTGTTGCCTCGCCCACTCACGCTTCTCTCCGCCTTTCTCATTTAAGGTCAGGCACCTTTCTGGGGTCTCCTTGTTCGAATTCTCTAGGCCATGAATTAAGTTATCAGATAAGCTTACGTTTTCCTCCCTGTCAGTTCCTTGTCCTGGTGAATGGTACATTATTCATTTAAGCTGGAAACCTGAGTGTCCTGAACTATCGGTTCATCATCCCTCATATCCATTTTCTCCACTCTATTCCTACTGCTTTTACCTTCATTGCCATCCTCAGTTTATGGCCTGGATTATTGCATTAGAGTTTTAACAGTGGTTCTAGGACAGTATTTGAGTCACCTGGGATTTGCCCTAAATGCAAATTCTTGACCTCCCGACTTAGAAACTGGGGATGGAGCCTAGCAATATGTGTTCTAATCGTACCCTCTGGGTGGTTCTGATACATCTAAAGTTTGAGAACCACAGCCATAGAGTTTAATGCTATAGAAAGAGCTTTTAAAGCTCCTTTAAAAAGGGAAAAAAGGGAACAAGCTGTGAAAAGCAGGACCAATTTAACCAAGGTGACCCAGGCACAGGATGCCTCAGAAAAGGTTGAAAGCTCATTTGTTTCTCTCCTGATTTTCCTCTTTTGTACTGTAGGGCACATAGTCTTGGGCCCAAGATCCTGGAACTTACAGTGGTACTTTCTCCTTCCTGGGTTGCAGCTTACATAGAGAATGTCTATGTATTTTTAAACTTTTTTTTCTGTTGTTCAATATAATACACTTATAGAAAAGTACATGGAATACAAAGGTGCAGCTTAATGAATTATTTTAAAGTAACATCCAATTTATTGCCACTCAGGCTAACAAATAAAACACTGCCAGCACTTGGAAGCCCCTCAGGTGCTCCTTCCCCAACACAGCCGCTCTCCTGGATGTAGCCGATGTCCTGCTTTACATAGCATTACTTCCCAAGTATACGCATTAAATGCCTATAGGTTACTTTGCCTATTTTTGAACTTTATATACAGGCATACCTCTTTTTATTGTGCTTGCTTTATTGTGCTTCACAGATGCTGCATTTTTTTACAAATTGAAGGCAAGATCCTTTGCCGGCAAAAAGATTTTGACTGGCTTAATTGTGGTGGTCTGAAACTGAACCATAATATCTCTGAGATATGCCTGTAAATACAATCATATGTGTGTATTCTTAGGGGTTGGCTTCTTCAGCTTAATTTTACATTTGTAGATTTATTCATCTTGTTACAGCTAATTTTGTTTATTTTCACTGCTGTTTATTCTATTTCATGGCTACATAATTATTTAAGAAGATTTTATTTATTTACTTTTAGAGAGGAAAAGAGAGGGAGAAAGAGAGGGAGAGAAACATCAGTGTGTGGTTGCCTCTCACATGCCCCCCAACTGGGGACCTGACCTGCAACCCAGGCATGTGCCCTGACTGGGAATTGAACCAGCAACCCTTTAGTTCACAGGCCAACACTCAATCCACTGAGCAACATGACTACATAATTTATTCACCCTTTATGTTGCTGATGGACATTTGAGTTGTTTCTAGAGTCTTTTGTTTTGTGTTTTGCAATGACAGTCTTGCTCATGCTCGTGAATACATCTTCCCTTAGGGTATAATAGGGTAGAATTGCTGAGTCGTATGATACGAACACCTTCAACTTTGGTAGATAACATCAGACTTTTTTTAAGTGGCTAGATCAAGTAAATATTTCTACTTATTTTGAGCCTTTACATTAACACTGAGCATCACTTGTATCAAGCCTGCTCATACTCATACTGCAGTTTCATTACCTTGCTAAAGTTTTAGAGATAGAAGGCAGTTTAATGAAGAAATCCCCTTTAACATCTCAGCTACACCAACTCATTACCTTTTTTATTTTTATTTTTTTACTTTTTAAAATTTTAATGCTGTTCAAGTACAGTTTTCTGCCTTTTACCCCCATTCCAGTCCACCCCCCCCCCCCCC